>CABHPQ010197175.1:13217-35708 GCA_902168405.1 Peromyscus aztecus | reverse complement strand
ACACACACACACACACACACACACACACACACACACACACACACACATTTAATTAAAATAGCAAAGTATGTGTAGACTAGAGTAGGACAGGATCTACTCTCTCTAATGCCTGTTTTTGTCTTTTTTGGAGTTTTAGAAGTCACAGCATCAGATGCATGATGCAAGCAGTCCAAACTGAAATGCAAACAGTGTAGAAATCTCATCAAGTGTACATTCTGGGAATTCTTAACTCCCTCCCTACCCCGGCTCATGAATAACCCTCCCCTCCTTTAAAGTTTGCTCATAATGTGCTGATGTGACCCTGAGAAGTCCCTTGTTGCATCTCTGAATTCTGTCTCTGACTGTAAAAAGAACATAGAAACACTAAATAAGACACCCCCTTTGTGTCCTTCCCAGAGGCCTCCCCAGCCCTCATCACTGGCACCAAAAGGATGCAAAGTTTAGAGATGAACTGGGAACCTATGCTCAGTACTTGACAGAAAAAAAAAGCATCATAATTATTAAAGATCAAGAAGAGAAATAAAAAATTGTTCCCATGGGACTATGGTTGTAGGTCAGTGGTGGGACTTTCCTAGCATGTGTCACACCCTAGGTTCTGTCAACAGAACTGCAAATAAAGAAAAAATATTTCCATATGTTAAACCAGGAAGTGAAGAGACTAGAGTGTAGAAAGAATGGGAGCTGAGAGGAATGTGTTCAATACATAGTACATACACACACACACACACACACACACACACACACACACACGTATAAAATTTTTTGAAATAATATAATTTTCAAAAAGAAACAAGAAAAGAAAAATGAAATAGTTGGGAGTCTGAAGTCTACATCAGTCAACCCGGTCTGGTGGGTATGATGCTATAGAAAGAGTAATAATAAAGACTAAATGGTGAGGTCTTCCTGTGTGTAGTATATACACCCTGTAATCTGGTTATGGTTAGGAAAGACTTCATAATACCCAAGGTCATCTGATTTCAAAGAAGCCCTCTTTAATTCTTGTAATATAAGCTTACAACAAGCCCTACTACATACATCTGATTGCCTTCACCTTGCTAATCCTTGTATTTTTCCATAGCCTTTATCACCTCCCAAAGTACTATACAGTGTCACTTTGTTTGATTACGGTTTGTTATCTACTGCTAATAAAATGTAAATTCTACCGGGAAGAGAATTTGCTCACTGTTACATCCTAAGTACTTAGAACATTGTCTTGCACATAGTAGACTCTCAAATTAATATTTGGTGGGTAAATTAATGAGAGGAAAATGTCTTGCCAAAGGCTTTGCAAGACTACCATTACACAAGCGTATACCCAGGAATTTATACATCACAAATGTAAGTCTCAGACTTATGACCAGAAATGCAAAGTTATAAGAAAGAAAAGTGGGTCATTAAAAGCTACCTATTCACTAACCATTATATTACAACCATCGTAATGTGACTGAAAAAAAAATTTGAAATGCATTTGTTACAGAAACTGATTAATACATGTTCAAACATAAAAATGTTTAAACTTAAATGAAATCATGTGCAATAAGGTGTGTCCATTATTCATTCAACAAACATGTTGAGCTCTTGCGATGGAACCAAGAACTCTGGTAGAGACACTATATGCAAAGATGAGCAACAGTAAAAACCCTTTCCCTTCAGGAAGTCAGAAATTTACAAGATCGTGTTGTAAGTTGTATTTTAGAAAGAAGGAATGGGGGCACTTGAGCCCAGCGGAGAGAGCCTAATTCACTGAGACAGAGAAGAAATAGACCAGGTCAGGACCCAACATTTAGATTCAGATTTGAATTATAAGCATGATGGAGAATGGAAAATGAAAATATGTCATTTTTGTGACATACTACTTGACAAATTTCATCCCAAATTGTTTGGCCTTTTCATTCTGTACAGCTGTTCCTAGAGTTTCATTAGCTACAATTCATATTCACTCCAGAGCTAAAACGGAACTTCAGGGTAGGTAGATCACCCAAACAGGTCAGAGGAGGATATCGTTCTGCATTCTAGCAGAGTCATCCTGAGTCAGTAACAAAGATCAGCATGCAAGTGGTTGTCCTTTGCTGGGAATATATTCTAATTACTTACTTTACCCCACGAAAATGAAGAAATTAAAGTCCCCAGAATCATCTAAGAAAAGTAGGCATTTCACAATCTTCACACCAGCTGGGTAATAGAACACAGTTTTAGGGGTCCTAGTGTCTTGGAGTACTTGAAATCTATGACACTGAAAGACGAACCCTTCATTCACCTTCCAAGATGTCCTATGGCATTTGTTCTAATGACGTTTAGAGAGGCCTTCTTAATGAATCTATGTGTCAGAGAACAGGTAACCTTGACATTTATTAAGCAGTTTCTTACAGTGTGAGACGGATTGATTTTCAATGAAGACAAATACTGGCCAATGGGCTCAATTAAGAAAGAATGTCCCACAAACATATAACACATGTAGAGAGAGCTGGACACAATGCACAGACATCCATGAAGCATGCAGCGACACCTCTTCATTGCCCTTGGCCTTCACTGGGTCCTTTGTTAGCTCACATACTTCTCCTTGTGTGAGCTAAGAGAAGTGGATAGCCCTTCAAGTAGGGGGAGGAAGAGACACACAATCAAAACAGATTCTCAACAGATCCCTGCAAAATATTTTTCCATTTCCCATATCATTTGGTCTTCATACAACTTAAATAATGACATGTTAGACACACACACAAAAAAATGAGATTTTAAAATTTTTAAGCCACACTGAAAGAAAAGCCTAACTTTCAGTCACACTCAGATCTCCCAAATCTGAATCGAGCACTATTTCTCTCTTCTACTGTGTTGCAGAAGAAAAACTGCAAGCAGAGATGACTGAGGCATACCCCCTTCTCACGATGCTGAGAAGAATCAGAGTGGCACGTGTTTCTCTTGCATTACCCTGAATATCTGAAAATAGCACAGAATTGTGAGGGAACATCACAAAGATCTATCCAAGCTAAACAAGCCAAGCTGTAGTAACCTTCCCCAATTCCCCAAGCACTGTAAATTTTACCTCCGAAGATTCTCTCAGCCATTTTGTCTGTCACCTTTGCTATCCCATCATCGTGTACCATGTGTGTGGATTGCACCTACTTCCTAACTAGTGTCCCTGTTATCATTCTGGCTAGCTCCAAGGTGCCCTGCCCACTGCTGCTGGGGTGAGCTTGTAAAGACATAAATCTGGTTACACATTCTCCCACGCCAACCCCTCCAGGGACTTCATTAGTTTTATAATGCCCTGAATTCCTTAAATTGGATGATAACGTCTGGCTTATTTTAACCTCTGCCTAACTAACTCTTCAGCCTTGCACTACCACTCTCCCATCCTCTCCTTGCTCTCTGTCTGGTCCTTTACGTTCTTAAGTCAGCCCTTGCCCTCTGTACTTCCTGATTTTCCCACTGTGGTTTCCTTTGCTAAAAATGCCCCATCTTCATATTGTAGCTGAAATATCTCCTAGGGAGGAAAGAATTCCTTGGCTTCTCAGACACAATCAACTCCCCTCATAAACATTCAACATAACTCACAACTGTGTATCTATGGTACGGTTATTCGTTCAACACCTAGCTTCCATTCCCACCCTGTAGTATCAGAACTGTGTCGACAAGGACAAATGCCTATTTTGCTTACTTTTCTATCCTCTTAATCTATTATCTGGCAAATTGTAGGATCTTAATGTATATATATATATATATATGTATATATATATATATCAAAAAAGAGTATGTGTGAGAGTATATGAATATATAGATAGTGAATATAAAGATTGAATGAACAAAGTAACATTGGAAATGAACAGTGAAGGTAAACTATAATTGTGATCATTAGAAACAGTTGGAGAGGGGTACCCAGGCTCTGAGAATATTCCAAATAAAAAACATAAGAAAAGAAATCATACAACATGACAAGACACCATAAATAATCCATACTTTCTGGGATGGGTATACAGTATAATATAATATTAATCCAGAGAAAGATAGGTCCATCAGGAAGACCCCAGAATGCAGGGGAAAGATGAATGCTTTCTTCTACAGTAAGCTATTGCCATGTCAAGAATAAGAGGTGCCCCATGACAAGCTGAATTTGTGCAGATTTCTATAATCCTTGCTGAAGAGTGGAAGCAAGTAAAATCCTATGCTACTAGCATCACAGCAAACGAATCTGCTGAGGTCTGACATATGCTACACATGCATTATACACTGAATAATACCCCCGTACCCAAGTTATTTTTAAAAACTACTGTTACCGTCCATTTTAAAAATAATGATTGCTCAGTGGTTAAGAACACAGAGGACCCAGGTTTGATTCCCAGCACCCACAATGCAGCTCACAATCATCTGTAACTCCAGTTCTAGGAGACTGATGCCCCCTTCTGGCCTCTGTGGGCACATGACGTACAGACACACATGCAAGCAAAACACCCATAGATAAAAAATAAAAATAAATAAACCTTCAAAAATAGACAAATATAAAAATAATGACGACATCGACCACACCTTGATTAAGGTAGACCATCAAGATTTCTAGATAAAGACAGTGGATTGATTTATAACACAAAATCACCCAAAGCTCATGTTTCTGGAAATAACACTTCAAAAAGAACTGGCTGAGGGTATGTTTGTGGAAAAGATTGGCAAATTCTTCCTTCCTTCAAACAGAGGTCTAAGTTTCTGAAAAGAGTAAAATAGAACAATGCCTTGTAAACTTTATGTATGACCCTATTTCAATCAAGAATTTTTCTACATGATCCCAGATCCATAGGTAAAAATAGCTGCACAAGTTACTGGTAGTATTGAGCAAATTAGGTCAACCTCATTTCTTTCATTTGTCTCATTTCACAGATATGTAAAATCATACGTGTACAGATGTGTTTTAATTACTTTTCTATCATTGTAGAAGACAAACAAAGCTGACAAATGCAACTTAGGGGAGAAAGTATTTATTCTGGCTTATGGTTCCAGATGGCACAGTCCATCTCACAGGGAAGACTCGGCAGCAGACAGGGAAGGCATGGCAACCAAAGCCAGGAGGCTGGTTGGTTATTGTATCTATACTCAAGAAGTAAAGAGTAAACAGGAAGTGGGGCCAGGCTAAAAGGCCCCAAGGCCCACCCCTGGCAACCTACTTCCTCCAGCAAAGCTCCACCTCCTAAAGGTTCTATGGCCTTCCCAAACAGCACCTGGGGGCCAAGGGCTCGGATATGTGCATCTATGTCTCATATTTCACAATCAGATCACGAGATGATATGAAAGTAGAAGCACAGGTGTTCTGGGGAGGTAAGAAAAAGAATGGGGGAGGAGAGAAAGGAAAGGATGGGAGGGGAAGGGATAAGAGAAGAGGGGAGGGAATGGGAAAGAATGGGATGGGGAGGGGAGGAGAGGGACAGGGGAGAGAATGTAAGGTGGTGAGTTATGGAGGCAAGGGAATATGTTTAAAGTACATTATATACTTACATGAAAATGGCCTTGTGGAAGCAAACTTGCATACTAATAAGATATATGATCTTATTTTTGCATAAAGAACTAAATCTTGGCTGAATATTTAATATCACAGGATTAGAGCATCCTCAATATTTCCCAGAGTTGATCAATATTGTGGTTTTAAAATTCTCAGTGCTAAGAATGCTGCTTCGCATTCGTCCATAATGACAGAACACATTTAAGGCCATTTCTGTTGCTGGAAATTCTGCTCTAATCTCAAGACAAAATTTATTTAATGATTTTTTTTAATGAAACTCAAATTAGCAACTCTAAGATTAGTTTTTCAAAAATCAGACATCCTGGTTTTTAAATGTTGAAGAATAATACTAGAAAAAATATTAAAGCTTGAGTTTTCCATAATTAAGCTATTATGTTTCCATGAAGAATTTTGTATGTCCACTAGGGACACTGCAGTTCATAACATGCAATAGTCTGAGCTGTGGTATGTCTGGCAATATTCATCAGCATTGTATGGTAGGACAACACACACACAATACCAAGTGGATATGTGGTTCAGAACTATGGCTGCAGTGATGTCATAAATGGAACACGGGCAGCCACTGCCAGGATACTGTGAATTCATTGCACACTTAATCTTTGGTTGTTGTGCACTCAGAAACCTTTTACTGTTACCAAGTAACTTCGTTCAGCTACATGACCCCATATGATCAAGGTCTTGATCAAGAATTAAGCTGGGATAGAGGTAGGGGTGGGGAAAGGAGATAGGTAAACAAACTAATGATGTATGAAAATGCCTTATGAAATCCCATTAGTTTGTCAACTAATTAAAAGTATAAATGTTTTTTAAAAGTTTGAAGAGAGGTACCACACACAGGTGAACAATGCTGCTCCCAGAAGACATGAGTCATTAAATGAAAATCCCATACAGTCATGGGTTACCTACCTATCAGCTACTAGTCAGTGAGGCCCCAGAGATAGCCAAACCAAGACAGGCTATTGCTATTGCTCATGCTTGCCTATAAGACCTTATTTCTAAAGGCACATACACACTTTGGTATCAGGAGACAGAAATCAACCTTTAAGTCACCAGGATTCTCTCCCTGCTGGCTGGTGTTTATATGATGTGCCCTCAAGTGTAATAATGGCAAGACTGTTTATGGAGTAGCCAATTGCCCTTTTGATTCAATTTGATACCTGATCCACAGGAGGGAAATCATGCCCAGAACTGTAAACACGATCAAAATCAATGGCTAGGGAAGTCTTAGGCCCAAAGAGAGAACCTACCAATGTCTTCCTAAATGGTCATGTTGTCAGAGTGCCTGCACTCTGAATATCTGTGTATATATTCATAGACTTACGCTTCTCTCAACCATGGTCAGAAAAACTTCATATAGCAATGGGTGATAGTTAGTACAGAGATCCATTGTTCAAAGTGCTGAGAATAATTGGTTGTGAGTACTCAACCTTAAGACATCTATCCCCTTCCCTGAGACACAGGAAACATCTCAGAAGAGGAGGCAGAAAGAAGATAAGAACCAGAGGATGTGAAGGACTTCAGGAAATACTGTCCTCTGGACCAGGCATGGCTGTTACCCAAATGATCTTACAGCATCTATGGTTACTTGCATAAGATCAAAGTCAAATTCTAGCATGGAGCAGGGGGTTCCTGAGACTTCACTCCTAGCCAAAGAGCTATTGGCAGCTGATGGCTTCTGGGTATGACAAAGTCACTTTTGTTTGGGGAGTGGCCACAGTAGGTTGTCCTTGCACAAGAAGATGATTCCACACCTGTGTGTATATGGACAGCTCTAACCAACCCAGTAGGAGAGAGAGACAGAGAGAGAAGGAGAGAGAGAGAGAGAGAGAGAGAGAGAGAGAGAGGAAGGCATGAAGTTGAGAGGGAGATATGTTAGTAGAGTATTGGGAGAGTTGGAAGCAGGGAGTAGGAGGTAGATATAACCAAGATACATTTAGACATCATTGAATTTTCAAAGAATAAATATTTAAAAAGAAGAATAGTTGGGGATAAAAGATCTTCAGACTGGAAGCATCGGCTGCAGGTAATAGTGAAAATATAGGGTCTGTGTTTATTTTTGTCCCAGCCCACTTAATTTGGCTTACCGAAGTCTAGCAACAAACATATGTTTTCAGACAGGAGATTTTTAAAAATCATTTCCTGGATGAATCAGTCTCCTTAAACAGAAATACCTAACCAGATTTTATCAGTAGCCCTTTAAGGAAAAAAAAAACAAACAAACTAGTAAAATCACTTTATATGTACTTAGAGAATGTTTTCTGCAAAGACCCTTAGCAACCGTCTTCTGTCCCTTGAGTCCCTTTGGGGATCTTTCTGTTTTGATTTGTATGTTTGACAAGCACTGCCTGTGCTGTATTTGAACTCCATGAAACAGTATTCACCACACTCGGAAGCACCCTACTCCTTCCTTGAGCTTTCCTAACCACTCAGCAGAACCTCCATAAGCAAAACTAACTCTGCATGTACATCCATCCTGACTACACCCACAGCTCTTTTCTTTATTTTCTTTTATTTTTTTTACTGTTAGTATTTTTATATGGTAGTGATGATACACATACACACATAAGTACTATTATTTTTCTTTTCAGACGACACTTAGTAATTAACCAGGTCCTAAGGAAATCTTACATAAAAATGTTAACTACTCGCGGTATTTTAATGTCTCTTCACTATTCAATCAAGTACTCACTGCATGTCCTTATAATTGCAAATTGGGGTTAGTTTTAATTTTTAGATATTCACTAAGTATCTTTGAGTGGAAACTTCCCCCCGCCCCCGGAATATTTTTTTTTTTATTGAAAATAGATTCTTCTCCCATGCAATACACCCCAATCACAGTGTCCCCACCCTCCACTGTTCCCAACTCACAGCCCACCTTCCTTCTTCCCCAGATCCACTCCCCCTCCATTTCCTCTTCAGAAAGGAGCAGACCTCCATGATACAACAGCCAAACAGGACAAAACAAGATACAATAAGACAAGGCCAAAACCCTCACGTCAAGCCTGGACAAGGCAACCCAATGGAGGAAAAGAGTCAGAGACACACCCGCTGTTAGAAGTCCCACAAAAACACCAAGCTCACAGCCCTAACATATACACACAAAGGACCTGGTGCAGACCCCTGAAGGTCCCCTGCTTCTCTGTGAGCCCATGTGGGCCCTGCTGAGTTGACTCGGTGGACCACATTCTCCTGGTGCCTTCCGCCCCCTCTGACTCTACAGTACTTCCTCCCACTCTGCCATGGGGTTTCTCAATCTCTACAGGGATGGACCGGATGGAGACCTCCAATTTAGACTCTCTCTCTCTGCGTAATGTCTGGCTGTGGGTTTTTGCACCAGCTCCCGTCTGCTGCTGGAGGAAGCCTCTTGGACGACAACTGGACTGATCCATGAGTATAGCAAAATATCCTTAGGAATCAGGTCATTGGTTTTATTTTATTTTTATTTATTTATTAATTCATTCATTCATTCATTCACTTATTTGGCAAGTCATGTTTGGTTCTACCCTAGGTCTCTGGGCTATCTAGTCTCCAGTTCCTGGCCACCCAGGCAGTGTAGGTCATAGGTTCCCTCTCGTGGTGTGGGCCTCAAGTTAGACCAAACATTGCATCGACAGCTCTTGGCTTTTTCCTCTTCATTGAGATGATAGCAACCTGGGCTGGGGGAAATGATGGCAGTATTTGCCTTCCAAGCATGAGGACCTGAATTCTATCCCCAGAATCCACTTTTAAAAAAAAAAAGCCACACCTGGCTAGATTCAGGTCATGGATCTTAGAAGAGATTATTACACTTTCCTAAACCAGTAAAAATCTTAACTCCATCTTAAATACGTATCCTTGTACCCACAGACAGGTGTAGTTCCCACACCTCGTCAAGGAAGCTCCTTTTTGCAGCAGATAGAAACCATTACAGAAATCCACAACGGTCAAAATACAGAGAACAGTTGACTGTGGGCCCGCCACCCAACCCCATTGGATACATCTGTAACACAATCCCTACACCTTAGGCTGAGGCGACATCATGGAAGAGGAGGAAAAAAAGTGGAAAGAAAGAAGGAAGCTGCATCCGTGAAATCTCAACAATGTGTTTACCTAAACAAGACCCGCACAATGACGTACCAGCATGGATGGGGGGAAATTTCATGAGTATTCATCCCTAGATGAAGAGCTACAAGCAATTCATGGGTGCTAAAAGAGGAAGAATTAGTCTCCCCCATGGACAAGACCTCTAATAGGTCATTCAATCCCAAGTACTCAGCCACTCTTACACATACACATATATGTATGAGATAAGAGATATAGATATATCAACAATAATTAAAGAAGAAGTCATGAATTTTAGAGGGAGGCATGGGACAAGCTGGAAAGAAAGAGGGTGGAAATTATGTAAATACAAATGTTAAAGGTTTAAAAAAAAAAAAGATCCACAACTAAAGCTAGAGAGAGAGTAAAATTCCAGGTTTGGTAGTACACACTTGTAACCCAAAACTGGGAAGGGAGACATGTAGATTTCTGAGATTCATTGGTCAACCAACCTGGCCTGTTTGGCAAGTTCCAGGCTACTAAGAGAAGATGTAGAGAGAAAAGAAAGCAGTTGGCACGTGAGAAATGACAACCAAGGTATCCTTTGGCCTCCACACACGTACATATACCCATAAACCTAGACCCACATACACGTGTGCACTTGTACACACATGAACACAAACACAAAAACACAGAGAGAGAGAGAGAGAGAGAGAGAGAGAGAGAGAGAGAGAGAGATGAATGAGATCTTCCCTCACATTCTCAGCACCTTTAATAACTAACCAAAGCTTCCTGGAATCTTCATGGACTTAAAGAGCTCAACATTCTCCTAAACAAATCCTAACATTTACATTCAGTAAGAGTTGGGCACATATGTCTAACGCCAGTTGCTAGCCAGCCACTCAAAAGGCTGAGGCAGGAATAAAAGTTGAGGCCATCCTGAACCACACAGTGAGACCGTGCCTCAAAATAATATTATCACATGTAAAAGAATGAATTTAGATAGAATGGCATCTTTGCATGCCTGGCTAGGACTTGAATAAGTGATTTCCGGATATGTCTTCCATTATTCGCTAACAAGCATGAGTGCTTCCTGGGCAGAGACCACTCTATGAAGAACAATGCCAGGGATGAAGCAGTCAGAGGACTTCAAAGGAAGGTTCTCTCGCCACCCACGGGCCCTGCTGCAGGCAGCACTATCTTAAGGCCACACTCTAAGTCTGTCTCTAGGAGCTCAGGTTCAAATTAAAGCCATGTTTGGCAGCAGTATTTCCAGGCTAATTTGAATCTTCAAGCTGTGCTAAGTGCCTTTTTGCCTCTACGTGTGAAAATTACTCCATTTTCCAGTTTGTCTCTATCTTCAAGAAAGAATGATGTAGGGTGATTATTGGGGAGTATCTTGTCAATCCCTCGCAAATTCTCCTCGTGATTTTTAGGTTAAAATCTCCTAGTCTCTTTAATAGATAATTCTTGTTCCTCTAAGATAACTTTTCTTAAGAATAATAAGAGCCCTCAAACTTCCCAGAGGCAAAGAAAAAAAAAGTGTGTATGTGCATCCTGAATGTTAGCTATTAGAGCTAAGCACCGGCCAGAGGCATATCCATCTTTCATGATCAAGAGCTAGTCTCCAGGGGTTCTCAGTGGGCGACGGAACACTGGAGAACACTGATTAGATGCTTGCTCTGTTCTTAGACTGGCTTCTCACCAATGTCCAAAGAAAAATGACTCTTTTCTTAAGGTTCTTTAGTATCACTTACTTGAAAAGCTCTAACTCTCTTAATGCCTGTCCTCTTACATTTAATTTGTATGTATTCATCCATCAAATATTGGTTGAACATCTACCGTGTGACTGGCAACCGTTCTGCATGCAGGAGAGACAGCAGGAAACAAAGCGAAGCTCCTTCCGGGAGCGAAGAGACAAATAACGAGGTGTGCGCCGATCGTAGTCTGCTTTGAAGAAAATAGAATAGAATAGTATCCTAGGCAGTGGTTGTTGGGGGCGGAGCTGACGACGCAAAGTAGATCAGACGAGCTCTCTTTGTAAAAATATTAGAAGTGAAAACCTCGTGGGGTGGGGGGAGTGGGAGGCGGGGTTCCAGTTACGTAAAAAGACTCAGTAAAGGATGCTCCAGGCACAGCAAAAGCAAAGGCCTAAGAAGACTTGCAAGTGAGTATGACGACTCTATAAGGATGCTCTGGGGAGCATTTAAAATTCCATGTTTAGTGACAGCAGGTTCCTTGCTGCATCTGAGCTCTCAACTGGGTGCTTGTAGATGAGACGCGAATCCCGTGCGGCCATACTGCTCCAGCTGTTGGCCCTTAGCTACTCCAGCAGCTGCTCACAGCCTGGAGGTAGACTGCATCCTGGTAACTCTGAGGGACTGGCACCCCATTGGCTGGCAGAAGCTGCTGTTGTAACCACATAGATCATTCAGCTCATCTTTTGTTGTTTTGTTGTTGTTTGTTTTTGTTTGTACAGTACCGGTGATTCACCTCAGGGCCTTTCACATGCTAGGCTAGGATGCAGCTTCTAACCTAGCAATAGAGACAGGAGCTTCACCAAACTGCAGAATCACTTAAGAGGAGCCGTGCTGTTTGAATCTGTCTCTGTGCTTAAAGCTGGTGTGATGTGAGTCAGTCTCTTCCCATCTATTCTTACACGTACGCAATCTGTCCCCACACTGATGAGTGATGTGACCAACCATCTATCTGATCAAGTGATGTCCCCTGCTAATGCCCAGCAGTGACTCTCAGTGATCTGGAAGACAGTGTCTGAGCTCTATAAACCACAAGTCTCTTCATGATTCTGTGCCTCCCTTCTGCCAACGTGTCTACCCACCTTTAACCTTGTATCCATGGCATTTGGGCTATGGTGTTTCACATCCTCTTTCCTGTCATGGCCCCTCTGATTCCTCTGCTTCACAAATACCTTTTTGTTTTCTAAAATCATGTTATATGAAAACATGCCTTAGCCTCCATTCCCAGCATTCCCACTTTGTAGCACATATCACTGTCGATATCTGTCTACTTCTACTGCTCAGTTGTATCGTTACCTGTTTGAAACCAAAGACGCTACCTGTCTTAGTCAGGGTTCTATTGCTGTGAAGAGACACCACGACCACAGCAACTCTTACAAAAGAAAACATTGAATTGCGTGGCTTACGGATCAGAGGTTCAGTCTATTATCATCATGGTGGGACATGGCAGCGTCCAGGCAGACACAGTGCTGGAGAGGTAGCTCAGAGTTCTCCATCTTGCACAGGCAATAGGAAGTGAACTAGAACACTGGCCAGGGCTTGAGCATATATGAGCCCTCAAAGCTCACCCCACAGTGACACATTTCCTCCAACAAGGCCATACCTATTCCAACAAAACCACACCTCCTCATGCTGCCACCCCCTATGAGCTTATGGGGCCAATTACATTCAAACTATCACACTACCCTATTCAATACTGACCCATCCCCAGTGTCTAACACATTGCCAGGAACCTTGGAAACTTATTTTTATTTACTCTTGGGGGGGGCAGGGAAGTACAGACACAGGAAAAAGTACCTGTGAAATGAATGCCTCATTAGCAAGCACTTTTTCAACTTCCAACCGCATATTAACTGGAAGGTTACCTTTCCTACTCCCTGAAAGAGAGGCAAAATAGAAGGCTAAGTAAATGTGGGTATGATGTTTGTATTGTAAATGCAACTCTCATGAGACCAGACATCCAAATACCACCTGTCCTCACACTGCTACATCCCCACACCCAAGTCATTCAAACTGTGAATTAACAGACCTTGCCATGAGTCGTCATCCTTCTAGTCTACATAAGATGGGAGAAAAGACAGTGCACAAATTAGAGTAACACAGTGTTCTGTTCTGTTTACATTCTCTGATGTAAAAAAAAAAATTAAAACTCAAGAAAAACTCTTGGGTAGGTGTAGTCACAAGGTTCCTCTGGTCCCACTCAGCCCCACAGCTGATCAGACCCAAGTAAACACACAGAGGCTTAATATTGTTTACAAACTGTATGGTCTATGGCAGGCCTCTTGCTAGCCAGTTCTTATATCTTAAATTAACCCATTTCTATTCATCTGTGTTTTGCCACGTGTCCCGTGGCTTACCGGTCTGCTGGCATCTTGTTCCTTGGGCAGCAGGCTGGCGTCTCCTCCACTATGCCTTTCTTCTTCCTGTCTCTCTCCTTTCCCGCCTGCCACTAAGCTGCCTTGCCATAGGCCAAAGCAGCTTATTTGTTAACCAATGGGAGCAACATATATTCACAGCATACAAAAAGACATCCCCCAGCAAGTAGGTTAATTAACAAAGAACAGACTGTCTTTTCAAGAATGCTGCTGAGGAGTGCTGGATATGAACACTGAACACTGGTCATGGCAACATGTGGTCAAGAGAGGCATCACCTTCCCCTCCCGGCAATTCTAATGTGCAGAAGAGAGCATACTTAGCAGAGGAAGTAAGTGGCTTCTGAAACAGAATACTTACGTTAGAAACAGAATGTGTTTCAATCCTCTTAACAGTACGTGGTCACAAGACATTTAACTTCTAACTTGACAATCTTCATCTTTAAGATCGGATTACCTTTAGCACATGCCTCATGAGAACTAAATAAATAGGGTCCTGTGGGCAAATGCCAGAGTAGCAGGAAACTGATGGTTGAGCAGTCTGGGGAATTCTCCTCTGAGACCTCGACTCAAATGCAGCTGAGATCTTCAGAGTCAGAGTCAGAAAGGAATGCATTGGCATTTATTAAGCAAAGGAATGTGCACACTCAAAAAGATAAATCCAAGTGTGTTCGTATTAAGGAAAAGATATGCTAAATGTCCTAACAATAGCTCAGTATGTGATTGTGTGGTTTCACCATGAAGCTGCATCGTTCAAAGAACATAACCTACAACTCCATATAAAGATTAAGTTGATTTCAAAATTAATTTTAAAGAGTGAACTGGTTTAGATGTCTGTCAACACATGAATGGATGGTGAAAATGTCATTTATGTATGGAATTGTATTTAGCTGCAAAGAAAAAAATGTAATTTGCAAAAAAAATGGATGGATTTGGAAAGTATTATATTAAGTGGTTGGCCAGACTTAAGAAGACAAAAAAAAAAAAAGACCTACACGAGCTCTTGCATATGTGGATACCAGTTTGGTGTGTGTATGTCTGTTTGTCTGTGTGTGTGTGTGTGTGTGTGTGTGTGTGTGTGTGTGTGTATGCATACATGTGCATGAGTACATGCATGTATGTCTATAAATGTGCGTAAAGTTTAAGAACTAGAAAGGAGACCAAGAAGGGGTGGAAATTAGTGATGAGGAAGGAAGGGGGAATCAAAGGTCAAATAGGACATGAAAGAGAAAGAAATATTACCAACTTACAAGGGGGGAATCAAGGATCCAAGGGATAGGAGAGACGAAGGAGAATCTACTAAAACATGATTTGTTTGAAAATGCCATAATGGTGCCTAAAAGCGTATGTGCTAATTAAAGTGAACTAGTTTCTCATTTTTCTTATCTTACAGAATTTCCTTGTGTCCATGAGATTGAAAGCTGGTTTACAAAGTGTTTTGTAAAAGATCACTAATACGAAAGGCAAGCTGATAAGGACAAAGTCAAAGTTCCCACATTTTTACCTTGAGCATGGTTCAGTGGCTATTGTTGGGGTATCTCTCTCTCTCTTCAGAAGAGGGGGTCTCTTTTCTGTACAGGTGGTTTCTCCAGCTGTTCTGTCCATTGAGTGGAAAGTCTTGACACTCAGCCATCAAAGAACACCAACCAGATCATGGGAAGGGAGAGGCTCTTCTTTCTCATGACCCTTCCATTTCCTCTGTCTTTTGAGCCTGTCTCAAGAAGACGCCTAGACTATACTACACTTTGGCACATTTGACTTCCATATACTCCCCATTTAAAACCAGTGCTTTCCTCAAGAGCTTTTACCTAATGTCCTAAAACCCAAGCCCAGAAGATCTGAAGAAATTCTTATTGCAAAGTAATGTCATCACTCAACACTGTGAGTTTCGGATAAGTTGAATTGCTCACTTTGTCCTTTCAATCTTGCTTCTACTCCCTAGAAAAATGGCTTCATTTCAAAACTGCATCAAACCACCAAATACATGTTAGGCTGCGGTACATTTGGCTTCTTTTTGCTAAATAAAGCAAAGAATCGACTAGATCATAAGAAATAAATGCAACCCGTGGGAGATTCATAACTCAGGGTACCCTTTCAATCCCACAGCACACCTAAGCAGATCACAGCCTGTCTACATGATGACCATAACACCCCGACCTGACCACCTTTGTGCAAGAGGAATTTCAAAGGGTCAGGACAGCATGCCTGTCTAATCAACATACACAAACCCAACACCGCCAAAAACTCTGCCTCTCTACACAGCAGTGAAAGACAACCACTTAGACCTATATTTTTAAAAGCATGTTGCTTATTGACTGTAAGATTCATAACACTAAAAGATACAAGGCGCAAATGAGAAAGAAAAGAATATACAAGCTTCTTGGTCTTTTGATATATAAAAGAAGTCCTCTGGAGTAGACTGCAGGCTAGAGCAAATCTTTATTATATTAAAAAAAAAATAACTATTAATCGGCTTTTAGTGTAGCCTGGCTTGACTCAAATTAAGCTACTTGTCGAGACTTTTGTTTAGTCACAAATAAAAGGCTTAGTGGATAAAGGTTTGACCTTTCACTACAGGCTCTCTACCAAACTGTGACTTAAAATGAATGAATTGGTATTGAGTGGGGCCTCCTGACTGTAATTTAATGCTGACAGTAATTAGCTAAGAAGGAGGCGTTCTAATGAAAGCCTGGGGCCTGGTGTTGATGTGATTTTTTTTTTTAACACGGCTACAGTAGATGGCAGCTCCTCCCTCTGTCTTTTCCAGTTACCACTCCGACAAGAAGGAGAAGGTGTCCATCATAAAAGACACTGGCTGCTTGACTCTCTGATAAATCTCTGAGCAGTGAAGACCTTGGCTTAAAATTAGATGTCAGGATGCAGCCATCTCACTCTCCAGCTTGCCCTGGAGCCAGCGACAGGTGCAAAGGCATTATAAATGGATTCATATGTCTTGATTAATGCCTTCTTTTGTAAACAGACTTTAAGCATAGAGCCGCAACATAGAGATGCCTTGCTCTAAAGGTTAATGGGTACATCAGTAGCATATTCAAGCCATCCTGCTCTTTTACAGTCCTGCTCCTTTCTTGCTGAATTTCAAATTTCTCCTAGGGAAAAAAAAAATGAGAAAGAGGAGGCCTAATAGCAGAATCAGGATCTATTGTTAGGAACTTCCTGTGTAAATAAAAGGTGGTTTTTCAACATCCAACTGTTTTGTAGGACAAAGGAGGTTCTCTGCACAATTTCAAATTGAGCCTTTCCTTGTGGGCACTGAAAAAAAAAATTTTGTATTGACCAGTCATACCCAAGTGGACCCCTCTGTGCCTGCAGCTTGAGAGAATTACCTGGATGAAACAGTGACTTTGAACTGAGTTATCTAATGTGAGGGTCCAGCAAGCAACCCACTGTAAGTAACCCAGTATCACAGACAAACCCTGGCAATACATAAATACATTAGCAAAGCATCTTTCCAGCAGGCAAAAGTAGACTGAGTTGGAAGCAAGCCTAGACTGTATATATAGTGAGCCCCTGTCTTAAACAAAAAGGCTCTTTCTTCTTCTGCAACCATGCCCATCTCTGTGTTCCCTGAGCACCATTTGGCTGTGCAAGAACCAGAGGGAAATGGGAATGCAGAAGACAGGAGCAGAAGGAACATGCAAACACATCTTCAGTTCATCCCAAGCTTTGGACCAGGAAGGAAATGCTGTTATAATATTTGTGTCATCTCAGTTATTTCCAATGAATTAGAAGCAAAGCTTCCTTTCAAGTGTGTACTGACATTTGCTCAGCTTTGTAAACTGTTGACATAAATTAGATTTTTGGCCCATTCTATTCCAGATAGGAACAAAAATAAAGTCCTTTGATAAGAAACAACGATATAATTACTTCACCATCCCAGTAAATAAGCAGTTCTGCCTGAGATTAGTAAGTGACATTAATACATTTCCAGGAGTGAAATAGGAAGGAAGCAAGGATTGTGTGCAGGAAATTGGTTAGGGAATCCAATTAACTGTAGTTAATTTTTCGGTCTTTTTAGTCTACGGACAGCCTATGTTTGCATAATTTAATTTGGATTTCCGGAACATCAATTTTCTTCATGTTCAAATGAAATCGACAAACACACATCTGCAAAACTGAGGGATTACCTGGCACTTGGCACTGTTCACCTCCACACACTGCTCTTACTTTACACCATCGTTCTACGTCTGGAGTAAAAATCCTACAGTAATAAAAGGCCCCTGATGTAATTTGAATGAAATCAAAAGCTCAATTGGTACTGTTGATGTGAAATACAACCCTCCCCTCAAAAGGAGTAAGACAGCTTATTCTTGCACCAAATATAAGTGACAATGGTCAGAACATGGATGCAGGTTGCCCCAGATATCAGATTCCGATGTAAAAATACATTGTATTTTTATAGTTGCGGAACAAACAATAGTCACTTTTTTCAAGTCATTTCAAGTCAAAAATCAAGACATTTTTGAAGTATGGTGGTAGAAATATCATTATTTGTGGGGTACAAAGCAGAGAGATCTCTGGTATAGGTATACATGTTGTCTGATAACATTCCTAGTTTGGGGTTGGTGTGAGCTCGGTGGTCTGTTATTCCAAAGATTTCACCTGATAATCTCAAGAATAGTAAGTCAGACAGAGGAGGTGGCCAGTGAGTGGCTATCAAGGGACAAACAGTAGCTTAAGATAATTTGGTTCTAGAACTGCAACTATCTGACTCTCCATAATTATAAAGTTCTCTTCAGTCAACCAACTTTTTGAATCTTTAACATATACATAGCTTTTCCTCTGGGAACTTTGGTTCACAATACCAAGGGTCACATGGTCTATTTACCCCTTTGCCTTTAAGGTAATCAGTGCTGAGGACCAGAGTACCATGCATGCTAAGCCAGCACTCTACCCCCAGCCTACTCTCTTGCTCTCTTTCATCCCTGAGGTTTCAGATGGGAACTATCTTCCCCATGAAAGATGTCTAAGAACTCCTGACTGATAGGGAGAAAACACACTGGAAAAACTGGGGCCAATCGGTTTATAAAAGATCCAGCAATGTTGAACACAAAGGTGTTTGAAGCTGTGAAGAGTGAATTGTCTAGTCCCAGTTCTCTCACCCCTGCCTGGTAATAGATGCTGCTTGAGTAAGGGAAGGAGAATGCTCATGGGGCCTCAACCTGCGACAAAGAACCACAGGCAGCACGAAGTTGTGGCTGGTGCCTTTCTTTAACCCCAGCATTCAGGAGGCAGAGGCAAGAGGATCTCTGTATGTTTGGGGCCCGGCTGATCTACATAGTGAGTTCCTGGACAGTCAGAGCTACATAGTAAGAGCCTGTCAAGAAGAAGGAAAAAGAAAAGAGGAGGAGGAAGAAGAGGAGGAGGAGGAGAAAGAGGAAGAGGAGGAGGAGGGGGAGGAAGAGAGGAAGGAGAGGAAGAGGAGAGGAAGAAGAAGAAGAAGAAGAAGAAGAAGAAGAAGAAGAAGAAGAAGAAGAAGAAGAAGAAGAAGAAGAAACAGAAACTATAGCCAACTCAAGAGAAATAGTCTTCCTTAGGAAAGAATTCCCCAATTGGTTATTGTCCTAGTTAGCATTTCTATTGCTGTGATGAAACACCATAACCAAAAACAACCTGGGGAAAAAAGAATTTATTTGACTTCTACTTCCACATTATAGTCCATCACTAAAGGAGGCCAGGGCAGGACCCTGAAGGCAGGAGCTGATGCAGAAGCCGTGGAGGGGTGCTACTTACTAGTTGCTGCACATGGCATGCTCAGCCTGCTTTTAAATAGAACATGGGACCAGCTGCCCAGGGGTGGCACCACCCACAATGAGCTGGGCCCTCCCCCATCAGTTACTAATTAAGAAAATGTCCTACAGGCTTGCCTACAGTTCAATCAAATGGAGTCATTTTTCTCAATTGAGCTTTCCCCCTCACCAGTGGCTGACTCTAGCTTGTATCAAGTTGGCATAACTAGCCAGCAGAGTTATCTAATACCAAGTGACCAGCCCTGAAATCCTATACATACAAATAACATTATAGAGACTGAGCAGGTTATAATTATATATTTCATATATGTAATAAATTACATAATAACAATTAAAGAAAGAGAGGCCATTAATTTGAGAGAAAGCAAGAAAGGAGGATACATGAAAAGTGTTGGGAGAAGAAGGGGGATGGGAAAACGATGTAATTATATTTTAATTTCAAAAAGTAAAATAAAGATTAATATGAGGGTGAGGTAAGAATGTTAATGTAAACATGGGCTACAAAAATAGATCACGGCAAACTAAAGCATCAATGAGTTTAGTCTTTAACAGTGGAAAGAAAATGAAAACACACGATGGGCAGAAAGTACCAGGAGAAAGCAGAGAGACTGGAGGAAAAGAGGAGAGACAGGGGGAAGAGTGGAGGAAGGGAAAGGGAGAGAGAAGGAGAAAACAAACTCATTCGTGGCACTACCTTCTGGAATTTAGGAGCCAAGAGTCAACCAGAATAAAGAACTTCAAAGAGATAAAGATGCCTAACACTAACGTTGAGCTCAAATTTAAACTTTAACCTGGCGATTCCATTTGTGTCAGAGGGTGTATCTGATGGAGATGCTCTTGTGTGAAGATCATTCTTCTCGTGTGACATAGTTTTCAGTGCCCCGTGCATCACGGTTTCCACTTGAAGCAGCATTCTCTCTGTGGCTTGGATGGGTTTAAGATGTCAAGAGAGGCAGAGGGGATGGGAAAGTGAGGAACTCCACTCTCTTATGCTGGTTTTTAAACTTTTTTTTTTTCTGACTTGCTGGCTTTCTTTACCAAGACTATTCAAAACCGGTTAGGAATAGCAAGCAGTGATGTCATATCGGAGCTCCATCCACAAAACAGAAAGGTGAAGAATGCTGTTTGCTCAGTGAGGTCTGCCAGGTTTACCATCAATATTTTATCTGAAGCTACTGCATGACCTGTAGTATTGCCCTCTTTCGAACATAAATATTTCCAGAGATTTGTAGTGGGGGGAAAAAAGAAATAATATTTCCTTCCTTGTACATTTTATATATTTATAAATAATAGAGTCACTCTGTACAACTCAGGTTGGCCTAGAATTCTATCCTCCTTCTTCTGTTTTGGCCTCCCACCTGGGATTCCACATGTGCACCACTACGCTTATAGGTCCGTCCAGAAGCACCAGAAAGGAAGTATCTCTCCCCGGCCAAACAAGAGAGTTATTCCAGGATTTCCTGAAAGGTGAATGAATTCCAGAAAATAATACTGAAAAAAGTTGTAAGTACCTGAAAGGAAGCCTGTACGAGTTTGCTTCCTGTTGCCGTGACCAAGTGCAGACTAAAATAATCTTAGGGGAGAACCAAGTTTATCTGGCTTACTGATCATAGGCCATCATTAGAAGAAGTCAGGGCAGGAACATGGAGGCAAACAGAGAGGACCACTGCTTAATGGGTCGCTTCCCCCAGCTTGCTCTGTAACCTTTGATACTTTTCTTATATAACCCAGGACCACATTCCCAGGGAAGGCACCCTCACAGTGGGATGGTTCCCCCTACATCAATCAATAATCAAGAAAATGTTTCCAAGCACGGCCACAGGCCAACCTGATGGAAGCAATTCCTCCACTGAGGCTCCCTGTTCCCAAGTATGCCAAGTTGACAAGCAAAATTAGACATGACTAAGTCTCCACATGGTCAAACACTCTCTTCAGAGCACCCGTGCTGATCCTCTCAAATTAAAAATCACCCCAAAACCTGATTCTCCAGCAGACGTGTCCTGTCCATACAACTTCATACACCTCACATTGTATTGCTATCCTGTGTGTATCTAAACCCTTTTCTCACATACTGAGGTTTTCATGGGAAATATCTGCTTTATCTTACACAACTGCAAGGTGTAAAATGTTAATCATTGCATATCTCTTAGATTAATAAGTATTCTGTTTCATAGGTTAATTACAAAAGGAAACTTCATCACCTGCCATTTATAGATCAGCAAGAATGACTTCAACTGGGTTAGTTTTCTAATATAATATCTGATATATCACTCAGGTAATACCTCTCTTGGAGAGAAATTGGTAATGAAACCAAAACCATACACACACAAACAATAAAAACAAATCCAGCAAGTTGTATTAATACATACTTATATGTAATATATGCATATAGTATGCATATTTATATGTGTATATGTGTATAAACATATATATAACAACAATAATCAAAGAAAAGAGGCTATGAATTTAGAGGGGTATGGGATGAGTTGAGGGGGCAATTGAGAGGAGCTGGAGGGAGGAAAGAAAAAGGGGAAAGTGATGTAATCATAATTTTAAAATGTATAAGAAATAAGAAAATAAAAACATATTTTAGACTCCTGGCCTCCAAGATGATAGGAAATGAAGTTTGTGTGACTTCACCCATGAGCAACTAATACAGAAACGTTCTAGGTTTAGATTAACATGATCCAGCCAGAGGATAGGAAAGGTAAAATGTAAAAACAGGCAAAACTAAAACAACTCCTTGTATTTTATATGACAAAGGTTAACTCTAACCCCAAAGCATTGGCACAAATGGAAATTTACACAGAGGTGGGTTGTTTGGTGTAGAAGATAGCATAGCATCCCTGGTGGTGTTTATCTGATTTGTTAAACACCCCAGCGTTCACTATAACACATTCCTTTACCCATTCAGGAACTGATGGGGATCTGAGCAGCTTTTCCACCATTATAAATAAAGCTGCCCCAAAAAAGAATGGTACATTCATACTGTGGCCTATTAAACAATGATGAGCATAGTAATAGTACTATCTGAACTATCTGCAGCAAAATGGATGGACCATAGTCAACAT
>CABHPQ010197175.1:0-13117 GCA_902168405.1 Peromyscus aztecus | reverse complement strand
AGAAAAAGAAAAAGAAAAAGAAAGAAAGCTGCCATGAGTACTGATGTTCAGGGTTTTGGGGGGTAGTCCTTCAGTTTACTTGGGTGTGTGTTTTGGTGTACACTGCTGAATCCTAAGCTAACTGTTAAGTTTGGTATTTTGAAAAGCTGCCGAGCTGCTTTCCCAAAGCACTGTGCCGTGTTACAACCCACCAGCAATGTATAAGAGCTGCAGCTTCAACATATCATGGTGGAAATGTGCTATTTACCTTTTCTTAACTGCAGACATTCTAGTTGGCTGGAAGTGGCATCTCATGGTTCTGATTTACATTTTTTAATGACTAATGATATTGAACATCTTCTCAACTGTTTATTGTATATTTATAATATAATTGTATATAATGTATATATTGGATAAACATCCCTCATGAATTCTTTGCCTATATCATATTTCAGTTACTTGTCACATTATTTTAGGTTATAACAGATACTTTTTATATTTTTGATGAAGTACATAATCCAGTATCAAGTAAACGATTTAAAAATATTGTCCACAGGCTGGAGAGGTGGTTCAGCCAGTAAGAGCACTTACTGCTCTTACTTACTCTTGCAGAGGACCCACGTTCGATTCCCAGCACCCATGTTGGGGTCACAGCTGCCTATAACTGTAACTTCAGTTACAGGGGATTCAGTTCCCTCTTCTGACATCCTTTGGGCTCCCGAACATAGTTAGTACACATACATATGCTCACACCCACATCCATAAAAAATAAAAATAAAAAATATTTTCCTCATTCTGTAAGCTGTTTTAAATTTCTTTTCCATTTTGTTGTTGTTGTTGTTGTTGTTGTTGTTGTTTGTTGTTTTTTGATTGTTTGTTACCCAGGCCAGCCCCAAGATTCTAGGCTCAAAAGATCTCTCTGTTTCTGCCTCCCTGTGTCTGGAGGTACAGATGTGTGCCACCATACACGGATTGTTTTCACTTTCTTGGTGGTATCATCTGAAGATCAGAAGTTTTGCACTTTGAAGTAAATTTTTTTCTGTTTTTTTTTTTCCCCTTTTATCACTTATACTTTCTTGTCCTATCCAAAACGATTCCTCAATACAAAGATACAAAAGTTGATTTCTATTATTTCTTACAGGAATCTGTAAGTTTAGCTTTTACATGCAGATTCATTTGACTTAATTTTTTATACAGTACGACATGGGAGTCATCCAACTTCATTCTCAGCTGGCACATTTGCTGAAATACATTCCTTTTTCCACGTCGTCGCATTGGGTCCCCTACCAAAGGTGAAGTAACTATAAAAATAAGAAGTGCAGTGAGTGTGGAGGCTCACACCTGTAATCTCAGAACTTGGGGCGTGGAGGCAGGAGGACTGCTTCAAGTGTGAGACCAGACAGCAAGTATGAAGATAAGCAAGACCAGGTCACAAAAAGGGAAGGGAAGCAGGGAGCGATTTCTAGACTCCAAAATTGATTGCATTGATCTGTGTGTTTCTTTCTTATGCCAATAAATGCCAAGTAATCTTTGATTACTATAGCTTTGTAAGGATTTTCCTTATTGATAAAGTCTGTTATTTGACATTTTACACATGTACAGGCTTTCATTCTTTCCATTCCTTAGCTCCCTACCATCTGTAATCCAGCCCCCTCCTCTTCACAGGTCCTTTCCTATATTCATTCCTTTTCGTTACGGTTCGTGACCCTCTGATTTTAACCAGGGCAGTTTGTGCGGCCACAGGTTTGGAATTATCCATTGGATCCTGGTGGGTTTACCACTAAAATCAATACCTATCCTTCCCTCAGACTCCATAAGTTGCTAAAAGTTTATCGGTTAGTGGTAGGGACCCATGTTCCCCTCTAGATCCATGACTGGCTATGGACGGACCCAGTCTCGAGCAGGTCCAGTACAGAGAGCCACAGCCACTGTGAGATCATGTCTGCAACTGCTGTGTCATGCTCTGAAAATAGTATTTCACATCTGGACTAGAACATGATACTTTCCGATGCCAAAAGGTTATTTTGGTCACTTTACCCCCCCAACCCTGCTTATGCATTTCTCTTCTATTGGTCATCTTGAATTCCTATGAAAAATCCTATTGGTCAAAGTGATTTATGTAATTTCTTGCTTTGAGTAATTAAGCCTTATTTCTCTTTCAGTAATTCAGTCTAGCTAATAATTTGTCAATTTTCTTGAACATTAAAAAAAATCAAACTTATTTTCATTGATTTCTTTATTATTTTTCTGTTCTGCTTTTTTTCCTACTGTCAACCTAAATAACATAGATTCTCCCAAGATAATAAATTTACTAATAAATGAACACTGTAATAAAAAAAGGGGGGGTTGCAGGGTTGGAGATTTAGCTTAGTGGTAGAGTGTTTGTCTCGCAAGTGCAAGGCCCTGGGTTAGGTCCGCAGCTCTGGAAAAAAAAGGGGGAGGAGGATGCATGGATCGCCCTTGGGCAAGGGAAATAGATGAAATCTCCTGGGTAAACTGGGGGCAGGGGGAAGGGCTAGAGGGGAGGGGATGAAGGATGGGAACATAAGGGATCAGGATGATTAAACTGGGGGAGGGACAGAGAGGGAGAGCAATGAAAGGTATCTTGGTAGAGGGGGCCAGTATGGGGTTAGGGAGAAACCTGGTGCCAGGGAAACTCCCAGGAATCCACAAGGGTGACCCCAGCTTAGACTCCTAGAAATAGTGGAGAGGGTGCCTGAACTCACCATCTACTGTAATCACATTGGTGACTACCCTAATTGTCATCATAGAACCTTCATCCAGTAATGAATTGTATGAGCCAGGGGGTTCAAGATCATGACAGGGAAACTCATAGAGACAGCTGACCTGAGCTCAAGGGAACTCACCCACTCTAGACTGACAGCTAGGGAGCTTGCATGGGACCATCCTAGGCCCTCTACATGTGAGTGACAGTTGTGTAGCTTGGTCTGCTTGTGGAGCCCCTAGCAGTGGGACCAGGATCTGTTCCTGGCACATGAGCTGGCTTTTAGGAACCTACTCCCTATGGTGGGATGCCTTGCTCAGCCTTGATGCAGGGGGGCGGGGCTTAGTCCTGCCTCAACTTGAAATGCCATGCCCTTGTTGACTCCTAGGGGAGGCCTTACTCCTTTCTGAGGTGTGACTGGGGGTGGGGGGGGAAAGGAAGAAGATGGGGGGAAGGAATGAAGAGAGGAGGGAGGGGAAACTGGTTGGTATATAAAATAAATTTTTTAAATATTAAGAAAAAAAAGGTGTTAGCATCTCCAGGGTCCAGAAATAAAATATGTAAGGTTTAAAGTCACAAGAGGAATGAAAACAATTATTATTTGCATGAAAGTGGAGTCAGTTGAGGTCTGAAGGGGCAATGGTGGCTAGGTCCTCATGGAAGTACTGTTTGTGTCTACCTTTGTTTAGGGTTGCAGCTCTGGTGGTCTTGTGTCAATCCTTGCTAGCAAGCACACGTTCATGAAATCCCTTCTTTCATGACCTATTGCCTTAATCCCCACCCCCACCCCACTTAAGGTTTGACACAAGTGACTCCATTTTGACACTGACAACTTTCACGCTGCTGTAATCTTTATTTACTTAGATCATGTGATCATGTTCTTTACTTCTCTGTATGAATTCAAATTACTCTCCAGTGTCCTTTCAATTAAGCTGAAGAACTCTCTTTAGTACTGTGTGTGTGTGTGTGTACATATATACTATATACATATATATGTATATGTATATATGGCAAATCTAGTAGCAGGAAACTATTCTCTTTTATTTATTGTTAGCATGCCTACATTTGTCTTTTGTTTTCGAAGGACAGTTTTGCAAGATATAATATTCTTTTCTGACATTCTTCCACTTTCAGCATTTCTAATGCTCATACGTGCCCAGCATTATTGTGTCTGCTGAGAAGTTAGCTGTTCATCATACTGGACAGTGTACATGGTGACTTATTTCTCTGTTTTATATAATCTGCCTATTTCTTTCCTAGCCTTCAACAATGTCAACAGAAATTAGGTTGTATCTCAATGTGTCTCTTTGGGGTTTCTTTTTAAACTGAAGGCTTTTTTAAGCTTCTTAGAGATATAGATTGATGGTTTTCAGCCCATCTGGGAAATTATTCCTCAAACAATCTCTTGCCCCCCACCTCCCACCCCCTTCTCCTCTTCTCTGAGATGCCATTGTGTGTTCGTTGATACACTTCACAGTATGCTGAATGTCTCTGAGGCTTATTCTGCTTGCTGCTTGTTATGGTTGTTGTACTATGTTGTTATGGTTGTTTTCAGGCTAGAAAATCCCAGTTGGCTTATCTTCTAGTCAGAGGGCAAATTCAAACACTGTGACTGTTGCTGCTTTGCTGGGATCCAACCAATCTTCGTGAATATTAGATGTTCTACAAATTATCGCAAGTCTTGATTCATTTCCCGATTTTTGAAAATGTTTATTTTAAAATTTTTGTGTTCTCATTACTTTTACAGAGGAGTCAGTTTTGGGGGTTCCTACTCCACTATTCACGATTCTCAATGTGCCACCTTAGACCGTGGTCTGTTAAGAAGCCCTCTTTTCTCCCTGACTTTAAGGTATAGCACTACATTTTCTATTTCTCTTTGGTTTAGGAGGTATCAAGGCCTGTCGCCCTCTGTGATCCCAGATACTTTGTTTTATTAGTGTTATTTTACTATCGCAAGCATGGAAAGGATAAATCAAATACGATTTTTAATCTTCCATAC
This sequence comes from Peromyscus aztecus, assembly GCA_902168405.1. Classification (NCBI taxonomy): domain Eukaryota; kingdom Metazoa; phylum Chordata; class Mammalia; order Rodentia; family Cricetidae; genus Peromyscus; species Peromyscus aztecus. Next base: position 8,414 of record CABHPQ010197175.1, on the reverse strand, counting down.
GCCTGAGCAATGACAAAATAGGTATATAAAGATGAGGAAAGGAAAAGTTCAATTCACACAGCCTTCCCTCCCTCCCTCCGCTGTAGCCTTAGGATTGCTTTTTTTTTGTGACTCTTCATCTAAACTGCGGTTTCATTTCCATTGCTGGCTTTTTTTTTTTCCCATCACTCCCATATTATAGTTGAATCAAAGTATCTGCATAATATACAGAAGTTAGTGGTGAATATGTGCAGGATTCAGTTGGAACACAGCTAACTGCGTGAAAAATGAAAACTCCCAGTAAGGCAGACTCGGGGAAATGAAAACTGGGTACCGGGGTTTTGTGTCAGTTAGAAAACAAGCTGTAGCAGGAAGACTCTCGAGGTGATGCTGCTGCCTAGACACAGCGCATCAGAACCGTGGCTTCACTGCGTAATTTACTGCATACTTGCCAAAACTTATTTTTGTCAGGCCATTTTCTAAATAGCCACCCTCCTAACCTCGGTAAGCCGTAAAACACCCTGTTTCCCTGGGTATTGAGCACCACCAAGAGCTGGAAGGAAGAGCTAGTCCTGACTTCTCCTCTAAGACTAACAAGGCACATGGGAAAAAACAAACAAAGGCAGCCAAGTGCGTTCCCCTTCACCTTTGGAGACAGAAGAAAGAGCTTGTGTTTTGTTACTCAGCCGAGGAAAGATGATGTGATCAGCACTGGGGAATATGAATGAGGCACAATGATGCTCTCTTGGCATTTGGAATTTTTACCTAGATGAATATATGAATATAGTTTCCCGGAGGAAACAAACACTCTTGCAATGAAATCTGTGTGTGTATTATTACAGACAATAAAGACATATTAGCTAAGCAATGTAGTCATCTCCAATCATTGTTATAATTATTGGAACAACTTGAAAATTTCCAGAGAGGGACTGGATGATGCTTTAGTGGATGGCATTTGCTTGGGACATGCAACAACCTGTGTTCGGTTCCCCAGTACTGCGTGGGGTGGAGGGGATGGGAGAAGTGTGTAGAACTTGCCATAAACTATCCTTCAAACTGGGATTCTGTCTTCAGAATACATGGCAAATCTGTTCGACTGGGTCTTCTGTCTGCCCTTCGTTTTCTCCATGTGCAGCTGAGTCATCTTTCAAATCTCAAATCATGTATTTCTAGTGAGCACTATCAAGGGCACAGTACTTTTCTATGCATTCCAAAAAAACAAAACAGGAAACAGTTCATCAAAGAAGATAGGAATGGTAAAGAAAAAGGAGATTTATTTATTCTGTTTCAACAAAAAATTAAAACTTTTTATTTTTCTTTTTTTATCTGAATAGAGTTTTCACTCCCTCTACTCCTCCCAGTTCCCTCCCACCTCCTCTCCCATCCATTTATGTCTCTCATTAGAAAATGACAGATTTCTCGGCGATAACAACGAAATATAGTAAAATAAAATATAATAAGATAAAATGAAAATCATCATATCGAAGTTGGGCAAGTCAACAGAAAAATAAAAGAGCCACCAGAGGAGCATCACGGACCCACTGGTTTACACACGCAGGAATCCCAGAAAAAGACTAAACTGAAAGCTATAGTATCTACAGTATATATGCAGTGAACCTGGTGCAGACCTGTTGGGGCCCTGTGCCTGCTGCTTCAGTCTCTGTGGGCTCATAGGAGCTTTGCTTCCATCCCCTCTGTCTCCCCCATGCCTTCGGTCTCCTCTTCTGCAAGGTTCCCTGAGCTCAACACACAACAAAACCTTAAGATGTTGGCCCAGGACATTTGTGTGACCCCTCCCTCAAAGCAGTTAGCACCTCCCCCTCTCTAAACTGTGCGTGTGTGTGTGTGTGTGTGTGTGTGTGTGTGTGTGTGTGTGTGTGCATGAAGAAGAGTTCAGGTATCCCATTCTATCATTCTCCATCCTATTCCTTTGAGAAGGCATCAATAGGTCAGTGTAATCCTGGGGTTGCTGGTGCGTGTGGCCATGCTTGGTGTTTCATGTAGGTGCTGGAATCAGATCCTCATGCTTCTGTAGCAAGTGTTCTTGGCCACTAAGCCAGCTCTCAAGCCCATTCCTTCATCTTCAAGAATGATCTTTCATTGGACTATCAGCAATACTTATAAATTAACCATTGCAGAGGCTACACTGAAGGTACTGCTTATTCAAAGGCACTGTCACTCAAGAATCTTCAGTAAATATTTCTAAGCCACTAAAGGCAAAGAAACTCCAGGTCCAAAGAGAACATTTATTTCTGAAGCAGTAGTCCAAAGTAAAAAGTCGTTTGGAAGAACTGAAATTCTTTTCTGACATCTAACAGAGATGAGGAAAATACTAATGCATACAAAGGTATGATCTTTAGGACAAGACGTTTAAATAAATTACACTCTTATATGAAACACAAAACAATCCATATGTTTATTAACCATGAAGTAGAACTACACAAATTTCAGAGAAAAATAAACTTATATGAAAAAAGATGAAAGAAACCAACCAGAAAGACTAGCAAGATGGTTTAGTAGGAAGCTCTAGATCCACCTTTCACTCATAAACATCTGAACTCAACAACAGCTCACAGATAAATTCCCTATCTAAGAAACTCAAGAATTAATCAAAAGGCATACCTCAAACAAATACAGAGCCAAGAACCTCAAAGTTGGCAGAGTGGTATTGATCACCCTTTCACCAGAACTCAAACTCCAAATACAATTGCAGTTGACTGAGAAGAGACCAATTCACAGCAATACAATAATTGATAGTCGTCCCCCAGAATCTCTGAGGAAGCCTGTTGGCAAGGGTCTGCTTCTACTCAATACCAGTTCTTAACTTCTGTGAAAGGTGTCTGCTTTCTCAACTCCTCAGAAACCAACACCAAATAAAGGAAAAAGAAGAACTGGCCAAAGATGTTCCTGACAACAAAACATGAATCCCCATCAACTTACATGAATAAATGGAGTTATATGACTTCCCTGACAAAGAATTCAAAGTAACAGTCAAAGTTCCAGAAAATAACACAGCGAAAAATTTCAACAAAAAAAATTTAAAGATTTTTTTTTTTATTTTATGTGTAAGAGTGTTTTGCCTGTGTGTATATGTGTGTAGCACATGTGTGACTGATACCTGCTGAGGTCAGAAGAAGGTGTTAGATCCTTTGGAACTGGACTTACAGGCAGTTGTGAGACAACATGTAGGTGCTGGAAACCAAATGCAGGTTCTCTGCAAGAGCAGCAAATGCTCTTAGCACTGAGCCATCTCTCTATCCCCAACAAAGAGTTCTTTAGAGAAGCATTGAAAAGTATATACCAGAAATAATGGAGATGATATTCTAACTGAAAATTCACAGGAGGTGTTCAAGATCAGGTTAGATCAATCAGGGGGAAAAAAAAAAGAGGATAAGCAGATTCAAGGTCCTTGGAAATATTTCAATTGGAGGAGCGAAAAGAATAATGAAAAAAAAAACTACTCAAATTATTTGAGACAATGTCAAACTGACCAATATATAAATTATGGAAACTCAAGACCAGAGCCAAAGAAATAGCTGAGTGCTTCCCAAATCTGTGAAAGGACTTAAGAGATACAGATCCAAAAAATCCGAAGAATGCTACTGAGAAAAATGTAAAGAAATCCATACCTGATATATTATAATCAAACTTTCAAAGACAGCGGACTTTGAGAACAGCAAGAGTAAACATGTTTTGTCACTTTCTAGAAACTTCTATAAGATCATGAGCAGATTTCTCAGCAGAAGCCTTGCAGGCACTTTAAATTGTCATGGGGCTAGATTTCATGTTAAGCGTTCTTGCCAAAATAAAGTAAACTTAATATAAATATCAAAGACTTGCAGTCTGGGACATGACATAGACGTGCTGAGGATAAACCGACAATGTGACAAGGGCGGTGCACAGCACTCCCCTCATGAGGTCTGGGATGCAGCTCCTCGATGAAGTCTGTGCTTACCACGTGCAAAGCCATGCGTTCTCCCCAGCAGCGAGAGGCAAGTCTCCGGTTCATCTAAGCCCCACTTCTTTCTTCTTTCGCTCTGCTCAGGAGAAATTAAAGCCAAACTAATCTAATCATATGTCTGCTTGAAAGTCCTGATTATTTTTGACTTTCCTGTTCTTACATTGTAATATATCCGTGATTCATCTCGTTGTCATGTGAAAGTGCAGATTCTGATTGAGGGATCCTGCGCTGGGATCCCCAGATGACGTCACTGGCTGTTGATCTGCAGATCTACCTTTTTTTAAAATTAATTTCTTGATGGGCATATCATGTTTGTATATATTTATGACATGCAATGTGATGCTTTGATTATGTCTACATTACTCTGCAGATAGTGAGCAAGCAGGGTAAAAGGCATATCCATCGCCTTAACTCCATTCATATTGCTACAGTGAGTACAATCTAACTCCTCTTCTAGCCTTTTGAGATATGTAGCGCGTCTTGTTAATATTTATTTATATTTACCTCACTCTCCTACAGAACACCAAAATTCATTTCTTTTATCAAGCAATAATTTTTGTGCCATGAACTTCCTCTCCCATCCCACCATTCTCCCCACCCATGTGTAACCACTATTCTGCTGTCAACTTCTACAACTTTTTTTTTAAATTCTACTCATATGATGTTTTCCTTCCTGTGGTGGCCTAAGGATCTCCAACTCCATCCATGTTTTTGCAAATGAAAGGGTCCATGCTTTCTGCTAATTATGAGTGTGTGTGTATATACCACATTTCCTTTACACATCAACCAATTGGTAGACATTGATGTTGGTGGCAAATGACACCTGATGTGAATAGAACTGCAAGAAACAAAATATGGCTGTGTCTTATTTTTTGTTTTTTTGTTTGTTTGTTTTGAGATAGGGTCTCAATATGTAGGTTGCCCTTGCTGTCTGTCCTCCTGCGCAGATTCCTAAGTGCTGGGATTGTAGTGATGTATCACCATACCCAGTTCTACAAGCAACTTTGGGACATACTGGGACATATTAATTTCACTTCCTTTGAGTTCATCATTGGTAGCAGGATGGCGGGTCTATTTTTAGTAGTAGAGAAGCCTACATACTGTTTCCATAATGGCTGTACTAATTTACATCTCCATTGGTATAGAACGCAGACCCGCACTTCTAATGGGAAGGTGCAGAAGATTTCCTTCTGTAGTGAAAACCTGAGTTAACAATGAGAAGTTACCTACTTCCTAATAATAGAATGGGAATGGCATTGTATTAAAATATTGTGAATTAGACCTCAAATGCCAAAAAAGAGAAGTTAAAATTATTCGTATTCATTATGCATTCATCCATGTAATCATGCTACAAATAAATACTGAAAGCACAGGAGTTCTACATTCTAGGGGGACTCACACACAAAGCAAAGTCACTGACTTTGAAGGGATGCTTGCATTCTTGCGGTAGGAGCATATTACAAGCAACTGCACACCATCTGTTCAGATGCCAGAAATAAAAGGAAGGCAAAGGTGTCGTAGCAGAAGGGTAGCCAATGTCACCTTGCTGGAAAGGTCTTTTTTTTTTTTTTTTTTTTTTTTTGTCATGGGTCTAAACAGCCCTTCTTTGAAAAAATATCAAACACACCTGTGATGATTAGTGCTAATCATTAACTTGACAGACTCTCGAATTACCTAGGAAATTGATCAGGCCTCCGGGCACACCTGTCACGGGGTGAGGGGGTATCTTGGTTACACTAATGAAGATAGGAAGACCCATCTTAACTGTGGGCAGGACCGTTCTGTGTACAGGGATTCCCAATTATAGAAAATGGAGAAAGGAACTGAGCAACAGCGAGCATTCACCCCTCTCCATTTACTGACTCTGGATGTCCTGGGGCCAGCTGCTTCAAGCTCCAGATGCCTGGACTTCCCCACCACGAGGGACAGAACACTGAACTGTGAGCCAGAGGCTGGCCTTGCTCCCTTCAATTGCTTTTACCAGGGTGTGTCATCCCAGCAACAGGCAAACGACGAAGGCAATTCCCAGTACGGCTCTTTCCCTATTTACTTCTACTAAACTTAGAACAATGCTTTTAAAAAGCAGAAAAAAAAAAAAAGAAAGAAAGAAATGCCCCAACTGCGGAGAACCAAGGAAGTGTTGAGTCATGCGGCGTGGAGCGGGCCAATTTCCCCAACCTTATCTCTAAGCCAAGTTGGGGAATCAAGACTGCAGATCAAAGAGACAACGGCATTTCCAAGTTCCACCCGGTTCTGCCCAGCAGTTGCCTGACTCCAATTTGACACCCCCCCCCCTTTTTTTTTCCAGTTGTCGGGAAAGACCTTTATACAGACACAAAACACAGAGGCAAAAAAAAAAAAAAAAACCAGACCAACAAACACACCTTGACCCTCTCGCAAGTTTCCACGTCTGTTGCCTCATCTCGCCCGCTTACAATACGCTTTTTTTCAGTTGATTTTATATTTGTATAAACATCTCATGATACGCTTTACTTCCTGCTTTCCTGATATGAGAATAAATATATGGAAAACAGCTCAACAGCACCCCTCAAAAAAAAAAAGTCCTAGGAGAAACATTCTATCTGGAGAGTTACGCTGCTTACATGCCTGTTTGTCTGTCAGAACTACTGATAAACTGAGAGTTTCCCTTACTCATTCCCTTCTGTCTCTTATGTGGACAGGAATCCTCCATATCACATCCACCTTCAACCAAGGAATGAACAAGCCCAGAAAGGCTTTTGGTTTTATTTGCATCTGTCCAATTTGACTTAGGTAGAATTCTGTCACCTCCCACCACAACATTTTAATAAGCATTTGCATATTACCACTCCCCCAAGACTCAGCTGATAAAATTCTATCTTGGAAGTAATTATCCTTCAAGACAGTCCTTCTGTCCCCAGATGCAGAGATGAGAGATGAGAAAGAGGAAGGAAAAAAAAAAAAATTTATACCCCTTGTTTATGTGAGTTCAGAGCGCCCCCTTGTGGCCTCTGTATGTAAATGCTGCTGCTTCCTGAACTGACATACACACCATAGGAAAAAAGTAATCCAAGTAATTATGAAAAGATTCTCAAACAGGGGAAAGGTGTACAAAATTAAAATACATGCTTAGCGTGCAGGCTGTACTGATTAAATAACTAGTCATTCAACGTAGTAGACATTTGGGCTTCTCATTCCGAGGTGTTTGATAGATGGGTCCACGTTCAGTTTTTACCCTTTTTACGGCATACACTACCATAGTGGAGACTAGGGGAGGGGTCAGAAATAGTGGTCGCATTGCATAGACAAGCCTAAAAAATAATGCAATGGTATGTTATATTTCCCATTGGTGTGGGGGGGGTTGTTTGTTTGTTTGTTTGGGGGTGGTGTTGTTTTGCTGTTGTTTGTTCGTTTGTTTGTTTGGTTGGTTGGTTGGTTTGGTTTGGTTTTGGAGACAAGGTCTCACTCTGTAGCCCCAGCTGGTCTCAAAACTGAGGCAATTCTCCTGCCTCAGCCTCCGCGTCCTGGAACTATGAGAATGAGCCACCAAACCTAGCTTGTTTTTTAAAAAGAATTTACTCTCTCTTCTTTTGTTTAAGGACATTTTGATTGGAAGTGCTCTTTTTTCCCCTTGTATTTATTTTTGACACTGTCACGTATAAATACAAGCTATTGTTATCGTACGTACCCCTATTAGCCTCTCTGGTCCCCTTCCTAATCCTGAGGGTTCCCAACTAGCCCTCCTCCTGCCTTCATGCCTTTGGGGGTGGGGGCTCATGTGCAGAGAGCCACAGCTGCCACCTGCTCTTTCTTTTCTTTTTTTTAAAGGAACTTTTTTTGGGGAGATTTATTTAATTTACTTATTATGTATACAGTGTTCTGCCTGCAATTATGCCTGCCCACCAGAAGAGGGCGCCAGATCTTATTACTACAGATGGATGTGAGGCACCATGTGGTGCTGGGAACTGAACTCAGGACCTCTGGAAGAGCAGCCAGTGCTTTTTAACCTCTGAGCCATCTCTCCAGCCCCCCCGACCTGCTCTTGAGTGCAACAATCCCGTCATATCCAGAGAACATCATTTCATAGCACACCTTACTGTCCCCCTGACTCTTCCTATCATTCCAGGCCCCTTCCATAATGTTCCCTGAACATGACATGTTCTGAGTGTTTGAATTTATACCCATAGACTAGTGCCGTTATCAGTCATGGTCAAAAAGCTTCTTTTTTTGCATTTAGTGATGATTGTTGCAGAAACTTCTGAGCCAGCGTGCCGAGAACAAGTGGTCATTGCATAGTTGGCTGGTCCTGGCAGATCCACTGTCTTGATCTGAAGAGCTGATTTCATCACCATCTAGGCACAAAAACCGTGTGCGTCTGGCTGCATAGGGGTGTGTGACGACTAATCCTCACTGGCAACTTTGTAGGATTTTAAACTTTTTTTTTCTTCTGTGTGTGTGTGTGTGTGTGTGTGTGTGTGTGTGTGTGTGTGTGTGT
>CABHPQ010197174.1:0-24577 GCA_902168405.1 Peromyscus aztecus | reverse complement strand
AAAAAAAAAAAAAAAAGAATTGGCAAAAACGGAAGAGCACAGATTCACTCTCTAACAATATAAAGTAAAACATCATAGAACAGTAATAAAAAGAATTTATTCAAAATAGCTGCCATGACATTACTTCACAAAAGAAATCCCAAAGCGTTGTGGCTCCCCGATAGGTTAACACAGCAGTCTAATCAACGCTTAAATGATATTATCAAGGAGTTGGGAATTTAGCTCAGTGGTAGAGTGCTTGCCTAGCAAGCTCAAGGCCCAAGGCCCTGGGTTCGATCCTCAGCTCCGGAAAAAAAGAAAAAATGATATCATAAAACCTGAGTATAGGTGCTGTGGCGTGTAATAAGCTGTCAACCAATCCTGTAGCCCATGGAGACATTTCAGACTCAAATCATAAGAGGTGTAGTACATCTCTAGCATCTTAATCCATTCTGTGTCCACTGTCCATCCAATGATGAGTCAGGAAGCATGACTGCTCTAGGTTACTTTAAAAAATAAAGGACTGGTCCGGGTGGCAGTGGCGCATGCCTTTAATCCCAGCACTCGGGAGGCAGAGCCAGGTGGATCTCTGTGAGTTCGAGGCCAGCCTGGTCTACAGAGTGAGATCCAGGACAGGCACCAAAACTACACAGGGAAACCCTGTCTCAAAAAACCAAAAAATAAATATAAAGGACTGTGTGAGGCAAACGTGAATCAGGTCACAAACTAGAACTTAAGAGAAGGGAAGAAAACAACAAGGAATATAAGATAGGTTCATAAATGCGTAAACAAGTAGTGTGCCTTAACTGCTCTGTGGAAGATACTCCAAAAATAAGTTTACAGATTTCCATATGTAGATGCATGCAAAGCCAATGAGGTTCTTTCCAGAAACGTACAGTATATGATAACAGGTCACACTGGCATATCTAAGCAGGAAGGTTATATGACAGCTACCCCAGATGCCGAAATCAAAGTGAGTGGGTTATTTTCTGAGGTACCTGCACCCCAGTCTTGAGGGCAGCCCTCATCACAGTAGCCAAGAAATGGAAACAACCTCTGTCTCTGTCAACTGGTGAGTGGAAAGGGGGATGCATATATGCCTTGGAATCCTCCAGAAACAATGAGTGAAATCCTATCATTTACAGCAATATAGAAGGAACATGAGACCACTGTGTTAAACACAATAAGCCAGGCACAGAGAGACAAGTACATCATCATCCTATTCACATAAGGAAAAGAATGATAGTTATCGGAGGCTGAAAGAGCATTGGGAAGGATATGGAGAAAGGCTGATAACGGGTTCTGAGGTTAAAGGTTGTTGTAGAATATTACTTTAAGGTGTGTTATTTTTGTTTATGTTGCATTTGTTTGAGTCTGTGAAGCTGTGTTACTGTGCCTGTCTAAAACACCTGATGGTCTAATAAAGAGCTGAACGGCCAATAGAGAGGCAGGAGAAAGGATGGGCAGGTCCGGCAGGCAGAGAGAATAAGGAGAAATCTGGGGAGAAAAGGGGAAAAGGAAGTAGCCAGAGAAGGAAGAGGACTCCAGGGCCAGCAGGCCAGCCACCCAGCTACACAGCAAGCTGCAGAGTAAAATTTACAGAAGTAAGAGAACAGGAAAAGCCCCAAGGACAAAAGTAGATGGGCTAATTTAAGAAAAGCTGGCAAGAAAAAAGCCAAGCTAAGGCCGAGCATTCATAATTAAGAATAAACCTCCGGGCTGGAGAGATGGCTCAGCGGTTAAGAGCACTGACTGCTCTTCCAGAGGTCCTGAGTTCAATTCCCAGCACCCACATGGTAGCTCCCAACCATCTGTAATGAGATCTGGCGCCCTCTTCTGGCCTGCAGTCAAACATGCTGTATCCATAATAAATAAATACATCTTAAAAAAAAAAAAAAAAAAAAGAATAAACCTCCGTGTGTGATTTATTTGGGAGCTGGCTGGTGGGCCCCCAAAAGAGAAAAAAACAAATAACAACAAAAGGTAGACAGGAGTTAGAAGTTCTAGTGTATCATTGCACAGTGGGTGGATACAGGTCATGACTTTGTACTGCTTCTCAAAAACTAGAAGAGAGGATTTTGAGTGCATTCACCAGTAAGAAGAGAAGTGTTTAAGAGGTAAAAACAGCTAACTGGATTATACAATGTATAGACACTGTGTAACTGGATTATACAATCTACAATTGTGTAGCCCCACATGCCCATTTGTTAGCAAGTGTTCTTCTGGTCAGGCCTAGTGACACTCACCTATACCCTCAGCACTTGGAAAGTAGACACAAAGGACCTGACAGCAATATAACTAATACTCTCTATTATTTTATAAATCATTTACACAATGAAACCACTGAGGGTTTTGTCACTGGCTCTCACTTTTTATCTCCAGTGTTTACTGGTGATTTGAAAAAGTAGCTCTGGCTTCTCCAGAGATGTTCTATGTGGGCACTTACTCCAAAACCTTCTTACTTTTTAATCATCAAAGGATGACTTTCCATAGAAATGATACTTGGATAGCAGAGCCTTCATATTCTACTTAATGAAGGAATTCTGTTTGCCTGTGGTTCCTGGTATTGGACCAGTGTCTCATGCATACCAAGGAAGCACTCTACCACCGACTATGACCCCAGACCCGTGAATGAGTTTTAATACAACTCTACAGACAAGAAAATGATTTAAATTTTGTTTCTAATAACATGTTGATATGTTGGCTTTGTTTCTGAATAACTCTTCATTTAAACAGTATATCGGAGTCCAAACAACATTGTTGTGGGATATTTGTACACTATGTAAAGATGTCTTGCTGTAATTGGTATAATAAAAAGCTGAGTGGCCAATGGCTTGACAGGAAGTATAGGCGGGACTTATGGGCAGAGAGAGAACTCTGGGAAGAAGAAAAGCAGAGTTACCAGCCAGACAATGAGAGGAAACAGGAGGTGTAAGATGGAAGAGAGGTAATGCCATGAGGAAAAACATAGAGTAATATAAATGGGTTAATTTAAGTTATAAGAGCTAGTGGGACAAGCCTTAGCATAGGCCAAGTTTTCATCGTTATTGTGGGCTGGTGGTCCCAACAAAAAAGTACTCTTATACAACATTGCCCATAGATTCAATAAATGAGGTAATAATGATGGGCAAAGTGATGACAGATAAGTAGATAAATAATGATTGCTACTAAGTTATAGGTAAGGAGGCAGGAAAGTATAGGTAGGTAGGTAGGTAGGTGGGTGGGTGGGTGAGTAGGTAGGTAGGTGGGTGGGTGGATGGGTGAGTAGGTAGGTAGGTAGGTAGGTAGGTGAGTAGGTGGGTGGGTAGGTAGGTAGGTGGGTAGGTGGGTAGGTAGGTAGGTAGGTAGGTGGCTCCAAAGTTGCTTAGAAATAGAATAGCTTTGGAATCCTCATGGCACCTGGTGGCACACAAATAATTCCTCTGCAATTCTCAAAATACTTCTTCCCCTATTAAAATATCAGCTGATTATCTCTCTAAGTAGCAGCTAAATATGTAGCTGTGGTTTCCAGCTATGGAAATGCATCATTTGTCAAAGGATGTCTTTGGCACCCTGGCCCTTCCTAAGCCTCACTCTGACCATACCTGTGGCTATATGGAGAAGGCTGGATACAGTTAAGAGCTGCAGGAGATTGGGGAAGAACATCTCCCATCTGGTAACAACATTCTGGTGTGTCCTGTTCATGCCAGTTCCGTGTTATAGAAGTATGTAAAACTAGCATACCTAAAAGTACTTCACCAGTTTCAAGCTTTTTATTTGCAACTAGGCCCAGTATTATCAATCACAATTGAGAGTGTAGGCTAAGGATTTTAAATGATATCTAGGAGAAAAATCAAAGGAATACTTTCACCCAGCTCTATGTTTTGCTAATAAGCTCTTCTTTAAGATTTGTGGGGTGTCCTGTCCCAATTCATAAATCTACACCACAACCCTTACACCTAGGGCTCAAGGAGCATCATGGAAGAGGATGCAGGAAGATGTAGGAGCCAGAGGACCAGGATGGCACATCTGCTGTCAGGTGATGTCTTCTGTATAAGACAAGGAAGTTGTACCCAGGAAATCTCAACAATACGGTTGCCTAAACAAGATGTAAAAATGAGATCTCTGACAGATACACCATCACGGATGGGGGAAATCCTGAAAGTATTTGCTAAAGGCAATTAATGGTTGCTAAGGAGAGAATCAGTCTCCTCCAGGGACAAGACCCCTGATAGGTTGTCCAATCCCAAGAGGTCATCTCTAACACATATGAGCAACACTAAATGATCTCAGTAATTTCTATATATAAGTTTATATATAAGTATATATAAGTAAGTTTATAAACACACACATGTATACCTATCAATTCTAATTAAACAACAAGAGGTCATGTACTTGAGAAGGGACATAGGAGGAATTGAAAGAATAAGAGGAATGGGGAAAATGATGAATATACAGAACTCACATATAAAATTCTCAAAATAAAATTAAATATTTTAAAAGAAAAATAAATTGTTTTAATTTACTTTTATTTCTATTTTTGTGTATGTATGTGCACACAGTTACCCTGATCTGACCGTTGCACATTTTATACGTGTACTAAAATGCTACACGCTATCCCATAAGTATATACAATTACTATGTATCCATTAACAATAAATGTTGGAGACTGGGGGATGGCTCAATGGTTAAGAGCACTTGCTATGCAAGCATGAGGACTGAGTTTAAATCCACAGCACCCATGTAAAAGGCTGGGCGTGGCTGGGCATGGCTGTAACCCTAGCGCTGTGAGGGGCAGAGACCGGAAGCTCGCTAGGGCTTCCTTGTGTAGTGCTACTCCTAGGGAGATGTGAACAAATATCGAATCTCCTTAGAGAGGGAACTCATGAGAGAGCAAAGTAACAATACCACTTCCTGAACAAATGAATTTATTAGGGTTGCAAGAGCATGGATAATACAAACGCATCTACGTCATCCAAAGCCTCCATCCCAGCAAATGTTAACAACTCCTGAAAGCCGAGACTCTGGCTCCCTGCACAACTTTCAGGCAGCTCAATGGGTAACTAAGTTAGGTTTCCTTTGCTGTGATAAATACCGCGAACAAAAGCAACTTGGAGAGAACGGGGCTTGCTTATTTGGCGTACAGGTTATTGTCCATCATCAGGGGAAGCCAAGGCAGGGGTGTAGGATGAGAACCTGGGGCCGGGAATTGAAGCAGAAGCCATGGAGGAACACTGCTAACTGGCTTGCTCACACGTGGCTTGCTCGGCCTGCTTTCTTTTGTGATCAAGGACCACCTGACCACCTCAAGAAAACCGTCTACACATTTGCTTTCAGGCAATCTGATGGAGGCATTTGCTAAATTGAGGTTCCTTTTCCCAGATATATCTAGGCTGTTCATATCAAGTTGAGAAAACCAGAGAGCTTTTTTTTTTCTCTCTGTGTGTGTGTGTGTGTGTCATGTGAATGTGCATGTGAGTATAAATGTTCAGTGAGGCCAGAGGCATCCATCCAATCCCCTGGAGCAGGAGCCTCATGAGTGCTGGGGACTGAACTCTGTAAGTTCTCAAGAAGAATATGGATCTATGGTAGTTTGAATGTAATTGGCCCCCAAAGCCCCATAAGAAGTGACACTGTTATGAGATGTGGCCTTGTTGGAGGAACTGTGTCATTGGGGGGGGGGCAGGCTTTGAGGTTTCCTACACCCAGGATACCGCCCAGTGTCTCAGTTGACTTCCTGTTGCCTTCTGATTAAGATGTAGCTAACGCCACGTCCGCCTATGCACCGCCATGTTCCCCACCATGCTGATAATGGACAGAACCTCTGAAACTGTAAGCCAGCCACCCTCAATTAAATGTTTTCATTTATAAGAGTTGCTGTGGTCCAGCCAGGCACCAGGCTGAGTTCCGGGAATCCAATTGATGAGAGAGAGGAGAGATACTGCAGGCGAGGGACATCGAGACCATGATGGGAGGATATACTAGTGGAAACCCATGAACTGTGGACTGGTGGCTGTGGAGTACCCATGGGACTGGACTAGGCCCTCTGGACATGGAAGACGGTTGTTTGGGGGGCACCCAAGCAGGGGGATCGGGATCTGTCCCTGGTGCATGGGCAGGCTTCTGGGAATCCGGTGCCTGTGGTGTGACACCTTGCACAGCCTTGGTGCCTTGGGAAGGGGCTTGGACCTGCCTAGGCTCAGTGAGCTGGGCTTTGCTGACTCCCCATGGGAGACCTCAATTTGGGGGATGTGGGGATGCAGGGTGGCTTGGGAAAGAGGGCTGGGGGTGGGAGGAGGGAGGAGCGGGGGTCTGTGGATAGCATGAGAAGTAGAAAATTTCTTAATAAAAAAAAAAGAGTTGCTGTGGTCATGGTGTCTCTTCCCAGCAATAAAAATCCTAAAACAGTACCTGTGACTGCTGAGCCATCTCTTCCCCAGGAGAGTTTTCTCTCCTCTGAAATCCTTACTGGTTATTGAGGAGGTAGAGATAAGTTCCAGAGAATTCCTAAGACATGTATATTGTTTATTCCCTCATTCTTTTTTTTTTTTTTCTTTTTTTGGTTTTTTGAGACAGGGTTTCTCTGTGTAGCTTTGCGCCTTTCCTGGAACTCACTTGGTAGCCCAGGCTGGCTTCGAACTCACAGAGATCCACCTGGCTCTGCCTCCCAAGTGCTGGGATTAAAGGCGTGCGCCACTGTCACCCGGCTTTTCTGAGTCTTTTTTTAAAGATTTATTTATTTTACATTTACGTATGTTTGGTCTGCATATGTGCATCACCTGCATGCCTGGTACCTGAGGAAATCACAAGAGGATGTTGAATCCCCTGGAACTGGAGTTACAGATGGTTGCAAACCACCATGAGAGTGCTGGGAACCAAATCTGGGTCCTCTGCAAGAGCAGCCAGAACTCTTAACCACTGAGCCATCTCCCCAGCCCTAGAACTTCCTGGGTCTTAATGAAATATGAAGTTTCAGTTCAGAGGAAATCACTGTGCAAGAAGCTTGCTGGCTGCCAGCCTAGCTCTAGGAGCAGTGAGAGAGTCTGTCTCAAGGAGATAAAGACAGAGCAGGACACCAGACATCCTCCTCTGGTCTCTGTACATTCACACACATGTGTGCATAACACATGCATGCACACACACACACACACACACACACACACATTTTCTTTAATAAGCATAAAAGCTACCATACAGTGTCTACATTTTAAACAATGCATATAACATTTGTTATCTATCACCTTCCTAGTGACCTAAGAATGAAGTTAATGTTCCTTTTTTATGGTTGAAAGAACTAGTGCACAAGAAGATTAAACAACCCCGGGTAGAGAAGTCGGAGTTAGGGAGTGGCAGGGACAGCCCCACATGGAGATGTAGCCAATTCCACAGCCATACCTTGCATTGTAGAAATGGCAAGAACATCTTTTCGAATTGTCACCTAGGGAAAATGGCATTCATGTTTAAGATACTCTCCCATATGTCTCTTAAGAATTTGAAGAAACGTGTGTGTGTGTGTGTGTGTGTGTGTGTGTGTGTGTGTGTGTGTGTTGTTGTTGTTGTTGTTTTTTAATTATGCCAGTGGCAATCCCCAGATGTGATCCTTTATATTTCCAGACCTTTCCGTGACAGGTCAGTAGCAGAAACACCTGTCAGATGACTAAATTTGAGATGATACGGGTTATAATTTTTGTCAGACACTTGGGTTAATAAGCCACATTTCTCCCGCTCCGATGTGCATCACAGAATACAGAAGAATTCAGGAGACGGTGGTACCAGAACAACACTAAATCCATCACATCTACCATTCGATTTGAAGCAAATCACTTGAAAGCTTTAGTCATTTAATAATAGAAATCCGTTATAGTGTTATAGGCCCATATTCGTTCTATTTTCAGCTTCTCAAGAAACCTCAGACCGATTTCCATAGTGACTGCACAGTTGACATTCCCAGAAGCAGTGAATAGGGGCTCCTCTTCCCTGACACATCTTGGCCAGTGTTTGTTGACATTCATTTTGTTGATGAGAGCCATTCGGAAAGGGGCAAGATCAAATTCAAAGCAGTGTTTACTTAGGCTATTGCCAAATGTGTACTGGACGAGTAGCTAATGTCCACCAGAACTGTCTTTACTGTGGCCATTTTCCTTCTTTGTGTGTTGGGGCCTCTTCCGGCCACATTTACCTTTGCTGTAAGATTGGTGGATTCTCTCACCCTACCAAGACTCCCCACATCATACAATACCCTTGGGTGGGTATCTGGGTTGAGCGGTACCTTCCAAGTGCAATGGGAATATGAAAAGCTATCACAGCACTGATACTCATAGAGGGAGAGATGACTTGCTGTTGTCCTTTCAAGGCCCTATGAGTATTAATCACCTTGCTGTAGGAATGTAGCTGTGGGTATCATGTGGACCACTGGAATGTCAGCATACTTGAGCAGTAAATGACAGATACATAGCTCTGTAATTTGATCTAGCCACTGGTGTTCAGGCTCAGAGCAATCAAATTCAACAGTAATTCTCAGTTGATGAGATGTGTTCCTATCACAAAGGGCAGAGATATCTCTCCCTGTGTACCTCCCTGCCTGAGCCAGCCTAAAGTTACCTACAAACCCTTGGCCCATCTGGACTCAGCCCTCCTGCTCTCCACAAGTTCCTTCACCTAGGGTTGTGGCAGGACAAATTGAGGCCCCTTGACCCATGCATATTCCTTATCCCTGGGTTCCCAGAGATATTCTCAAGACCTCAAAACCATACCCAGCCACTACACTCAGAGTAACAGTGTGCCCAAATTGGTTTTCTCTCCTTTGCAAACCCTTCCACTAGAGCAATTGTGGTACCACAAAACTCTGCAGCTGGGTTTAAAGTTACCGAGGGCTGGGGGCCTGTCCTGAGGATTGTGGGTGTGTCCTTAGGATAGAACTGCCCAGCTTTCATCTGGCTTACATTTTGTAAGTAGCTTATGAGACCCCCTCCTCCTTCCACACTTCTTAGAGTGCTCTAAGAATGTTCCAGTTTCTACAACCTTAAGGACTGAATAAGAGCAGTCTTAACATTCTGCAGCATGAAACAACTCATGACTCTGTTTTCATGTTATCTTTTGCTCCTTGGATTTTTAAGATAGCTGTATCATCAGAAAGCTGTGATCTTTGTTTTTCAATCTGTATTCCTGGGTCCCCAGATTTTCAACAGAAATGTTTCAGATCAATTCAGAAGGAGCCAAAAACATGAAAACTGCCACATTCTCTTCATGAGAACTACTATGCTGTTGTCCAATGCTACACCCAGATTCTTTCATGGGTGTCATTGGAAAAAAAGTTAGAAAGGGAGAAGGGGCAAATAAATTACCATAGATCTATTCAGGCAAGATTACTCAGCCTTTTCCAAACTATCCATATAGTAGAATATTATTTTAAGGTGTGTTACTTTTGTTTATGTTGCATTTGTTTAACTCTGTGAAGCTGTGTTACTGTGCCTGCCTAAAACACCCAATGGTCTAATAAAGAGCTAAGTGGCCAATAGCAAGGCAGGAGAAAGGATAGGTGGGGCTGGCAGGCAGAAAGAATAAATAGAAAGAGAAATCTGGGGAGAGAAGGGATCTAGGAATGAGAGAGAAGGAGGAGGACTTCAGGGCCCAGCCACCCAGCTGCAGAGCAAGCCTCTGAGTAAGAGTAAGGTTTATAGACGTAAGAGAACAGGAAAAGCCCAGAGGCAAAAAGTAGATGGGATAATTTAAAGTTAAGAAAAGCTGGCTAGAAACTAAGCCAAGCTAAAGCTGGACATTCATAAGTAATAGTAAGCCTTAGTGTGTGGTTTATTTGGAAGCTGGGTGGTGGGTCCCCAAAAGAGTAAAAAAAAAAAAAAAACCGACATATCAACTTTAGAATAACATGTTAATATTCAGCGGATGCTCTTCTTTTGGCCTCCAGACTATGGAAACAATGGACCCCAAAGATCTAAAATTTCCTTTGGATTCCCACCCTAGGGAAGGGAAACACAGAAGCTCTGACATCCGACAAAGGAGGAACTTGCAGCCACCACCACTGCCACCACCACCACCCCACAGTTCTGACATTATCAGACACTTTGCAAGACAAACTGGAGCTGAGATAATAATCGTCAATGATGGGCAGCACCACAGCTTGAGACTGACTTAATTTCACATACCTCTTATCTTCTATTTAAACTAGACCTCACATCAGTAACCCCAAGCAGACTTGGGGGGGGGGGTCACTGAGCCCCTTTATTTACTCCTTTTCCCTGTGGCCACACTGAATAAATCTCTCTCTGGTTTTCACTATTACTCATCTCTTTAATGTCAGGACACATGGCCATGCCTAGCTTGTTGGGGCTTCAGGAACCTTGGCTTTTAATCCGGTTGCACTGTATGTGCTCATAATGACACCAGGCTAGTTCATTATGCCTGACAAAGATAAGCTTTGCCTAGAAGTACTGGGTGCCACTGGTTGGATCCATGTCAAAGTCATTGAAGACAAAGAAGGGCATTTCTAGAGGTCACAGCAAGAGCATTTGCTAAACTCAGAATAAATGATGCCTTGTTTCAATCCTTGACGCTGTTGTCATTATTTTAGTTTTGGGTGTTTTGTTTGTTTGTTTTAGAAAGGGGATCTCTATGTAGCCCAAAATGACTTGGAACTCACAACCCCGCTATCACCTTCCACCTCTAATTCACTCATCCTATGGCCATCTCCCATCTCCTTTACTGCTCTATGACCTACAAGTTCACCGATAACCTTCCCACCACCAAATCCACTCACCCAATGTTGAGTCAAAGTCTGGATGACTGCAGTAATTTCCTGTAGTGAGGTATGTGTGTTATGTGTGTTTGCATGTGAGTACTAGATTTAAACCTATCTTCAGGATTGTGTATATATATATATATATATATATATATATATACACTCTCGTGTGTGTGTGTGTGTGTGTGTGTGTGTGTGTGTGTGTGTGTATAGAGAGAGAGAGAGAGACCACGTATTTTCCCTATAGAAGCTCTTGCATCCTAGACTTGCTCAGATTCTTTGGTTTGTTTGGTGCTTCCAGACCCTCTCTCAATCCTCTTCCCTTTACCATACTCTAATATTTTGCCACTCGATGATTCCTTTACCACAAATTCACCTTCTTTCTCCACTATCAGGAGTATTCCCTCATGTATCCCAGCTATCATTGCTTTATTGACTTCAAAATCAATGCCCCTGCTTACATACACCTAAAATCCAAATCCATGTGTTTACCTGTCAACTAAATCTCTTCCAGTGTGTCCTTTGGACATCACAAGCCGAACAACTGCAAATAGCTATTCTATCAGATTCATATCTCATTGGAAGAAAAAAAAAAACCTATCTTCAATGATCAAACTTGTCAAGTGAAGGAGTAATCCTTTTAGATATTATCTGTCTTCCCTTACCAGTGAGACATTAGCAAAGGAAATAACCCAAGAGGAG
Source organism: Peromyscus aztecus (assembly GCA_902168405.1). NCBI lineage: Eukaryota > Metazoa > Chordata > Mammalia > Rodentia > Cricetidae > Peromyscus > Peromyscus aztecus. The sequence goes on along the minus strand of CABHPQ010197174.1, from coordinate 13,161 downwards.
AAATTCAACTGAGTTCTTTCTTGTTTTTGCTTTTTTATTTTTGTTTTTTGTTTTTGTTTGGTTTGAGTTTTTTGGTTTGTTTGTTTGTTTGTTGTTTTGTTTTTTGTTGTTTTCTTTTTTTGAAACAGGGTTTCTCTGTGTATCCCTGGCTGTCCTGGAACCCACTTTGCTGGCCTTGAACTCAGAGATCCAACTGCCTCTGCCTCCCAAGTGCTGGGATTAAAGGCGTACACCACCACCACCACCACCACCACCACCACCAACAACAACAACAACAACAACAACAACACCACCACCACCACCTCCTCCTCCTCCACCACCACGGCCACCACCACCACCAGCTTCAGTTGAGTTCTTAAACACTGTTTCTCTTAAGAAAAATTCCATTTCATGCCCTTTTCATTAGAATTCTGTTAGCAGAGGAGGCATTTCAGTTTCAACAGCTGTGAGGGAAATTATGAAACTATGGAATTAAATACGTCAATTAAGTTAAGCACACACATTTTGTAAGATTTCTATATTTTCATAAGACAAAACTATGGCAGGTCACTTACATTCACTTTAAGACTGGTTTTGATGCTCTCCTGAATTCCACATAAAGATCAACACCATTTTGTAGTCAGTATTCCTGGGAGATATCTACAAAAGAAAAGAAGGCCGGAAATACATACAGCTGGCATTTTCTTACTAAGATGTGATGAGAATGGAAAAGATGTACAGACGTGGATTTCTACATAGAGAAGCAGGACTAAGCAGCAATTAGAAAAAAAGACGGGTCAGTATTACAAACAGCCTTTGCTCCTCTCAAAAACCATGACATCTATGCACAGTACAAAGAAAAAGTTTGAATCTTTTACCCCTTTCGTTCTTCCTGGTTCTTTCCCTCTTCTCCTTCAAATAAGATGGTCTTTCTCCCACCCCCAACACTTTTGTATGAGCGCTCTGCTCTCTCTAGCTACCTTTGCTATCTCCTCTAAGCTTTCCAGCCATGTGTTTCTCCACTAGTGAACGAGTTGCTTTCTTCAGCACCTCGATAGAAATACTTGGCAAAAACAGCTCAGGGGAGGGAAGATGTCGTTGTTTGGGCTCACGGTTTCAAGGGAGACAGTCCATCAGGTTGAAGGGGCAGCACGCAGGAACAGATCCTTGGATGCAAGTGTGTGGCAGAGGCTGTTCACATCGTGACAGGCAGGAAGCAGAAAAAGGGTGGAATACAAGCAGGGCAGGGCCAGCTCACCTAAAGGCCTATGCACAGTGACCCACCTCTACCAGCCAGGCCCTATACCTTCCCCCCAAAACAGTGCCACCAGCTGTTCAGACAAATGAAATGTGTTCAGATAACACAAAGAGACATTTCAGAATTTTCAGAACCTACCAGTGAGTTTCCCTAGTCTTTCTACCTATTACGACAGGACAAGACAGTGCAGAGGTTCCTCTATCTTCTGTTCTTCCCGAGGCCATTTCCAGTTTAACTGGAATCTGACCTCCTTGATGGAGAATCCCATGGAAAAATTACCCAGTGCTATCCTAGGAACCAAAGGTCAGGATGTCCTAGCTAATTTAGCCTTTGTTGAAACTGCTTATTTGTGCAGAACCTGCTCCAGCTAACTGTTTATCTCAGCTGCCTGTTTGTGTAGAATCACCTTTGTCTGGCTAACCTCTTACCCTGGCTTCTGTTAAAACTGCTTGCTTCAAACTGCTTACTCTGAGAAGCCCAGCCCCTGCAGCTGCCAATAAAGACGCCTAACTGAGGTCTGTGCCCTTAAAACCCACTGTGTTCTGGACACTTAGAGTCACAACAAGGTCCCTGAACACTTGGGTGTGGTCCTACTTGGATGGAATAAAGACTTTCAATTGGCTATACACTGTGTCTCTAGTGAGCTATGTATGGGTTATGGGATTAAAACTATTATCTACCAAGCCCAATTCTGGGTAATTTTAAATGCCTGAAATCTGGCTTTTGAAGAGAGGACTCTTCAATGATAGAGGAGGGAATAATTTATATGAGCAAATACAAAATCATCTTTGGTTCATATGACAGTGGAGAACTCTTGATGGATACTTCTTTCTCCACTACATTCATTTATATACAGTATGTAACTGAATAGTAAATTACCTACACCCTTCTCAAGTGATGTCTAAGTATAAAGGGAGACAAAACACTTAGGTTCAGAATTTTATGTCTTCACCAAGAAACTCCGCAGTGTCTCTACACAGAATATACTTTAAGAAAATCCCTCCAACCTTTCCACCAAAAGTCAAAATAGAACACAAATCCCAAAGTGGCAGTCACCGTGAAGAACTTGCCAGATCTTTTCTTGCCAAAGACAAAAATACAACCACTGAAAATTCTAAAGATTTGAAACTAGTTAACGACTCGAGAAATTTCCAAGCCAATGAGCATTTACTACTAAGTCACGGTTAAAAAAAAAATAAAAATAAAAATCAGCAAGACTGAGTGGCCTTGAGATATCACTTATTTCCTCCCTTGCTCATCTGACCTAGCTCAGTGTGAGGAAAGGAAGGTTCAGTCTGAGTGGAAGGGAGTGATCACACAGGAATCCTTGTCTCCACAATTCCTAGGGTTCTCAGCTCCAGGCAGAGGCTAGACTCTTCCCCAGAGGGATATACTGTTAGTACTGCTGGCTCACCCTCTCACTCTGAGCAGCTGTGGCAGAGGCTAAATTCTAGGAGAGGGCATCTGAGATGCTGAGGGCCGCCTTTCTCCACTCAGCGTCACTCAGAGACCAGGGGCTCCACCCAAGGTCATTCTGTCACTCCTAAAGATTCTATGCCAGAAGCAGACCAGAGGCTACTGCCTCACCTAGAACAAGACTCATGAAGCAAGGACATCACCACAACAAACACGAACAGCTCTTGCTGCTTCCGGCTCTGAAACAGTGACTCCTCGACTTTGCCCAGAGCTAGAGGTAACAAAACTCAAAAGCCCTCGCCGATGGTATGGACTTTGTTGGGAACACTGTGGTTCAGAACAGCCCACAGCTGCTCAGAAACAATGGAGATTTTAGTGGAAAGGAGTTACAAAGATCTTAGCAGCTCCATGAGAGAAAGAAGCTACGTTACAGGCAGCTGAGTTCATCAGACAGCAACAGGAAGTGATAGCTAAAAAAAGATCCTTCCCGGCATTAGGACATACCCTAAAGACAGGCTTCAGAACCTTCCCATGGAGGAGAAAACGTAAAGGTTTTGGTGAGTTAACTTTAACAATTATTGCGTTATGGTGAAATGAAGTTATAAGTATCGAAAGAGAAAGAAAATAAATCTATACACTGCAAGGGGTCAAAACCCTTAATTAGTTCTGATTATGGAGTAAATACATATTGCCCCCAAGGCATTATTGGAAACAATAGACTTAGCAGTGAGCAAATAATGGGGCTGAATTAATACCAACAAAGGCAGAAACTTTAAAGGGACAGGTAGGTCAAGGGGATGGCAAAAATGAGCTAGCTCAAAACATTGTTATCCCACAGTGACTGAGCACAGGCTGTGGCTGAGGTACTGACATCAGACTCCTCACACTGAAGAGCAAGTAAACTTCATTAAATCGGCCAAGTTACTAAACAAACAAGCAAGCAAGAACACAAGGAAGCCCAAGAAAGGGCCAGGAAAAGAGCAGGGAAGAGAAGAAATCCATACCTAGAATTGATACAAGAGAAAATTGTGGCCCCCCCCCCCCAGATAATGCTTGCATTAAGAAAAGCAAAAAATAGCCGGGTGGTGGTGGCGCACGCCTTTAATCCCAGCACTCCGGAGGTAGAGCCAGGCGGATCTCTGTGAGTTCGAGGCCAGCCTGGTCTACAGAGCAAGATCCAGGACAGGCACCAAAACTACACAGAGAAACCCTGTCTCGAACCCCCACTCCCACAAAAAAAAAAAAAAAAAAGGCAAGAAAAGCAAAAACTACATGTGCCTTGTCCTAGTTAGATTTATCTTTGCTGGAACGAAACATCATGACCAAAAGCAAGTTGGAAAGGAAAGAGTTTAAGTCTGGCTTGCACTTCCCCATCACAGTCCATCATTGAAGGAAGTCAGGACAAGAATTCAAACTGGGCAGGAACCTGGAGGCAGGAGCTAATGCAGAGGCCATGGAGGGATGCTGCTTACTGGCTTGTTTCCCATGGCTTGCTCAACCTGCTTTCTTATAGCACTCAGGACCCCCAGCCCAGGGATGGCCCCACCCACCATGGGTTGGGCCTTCCCCCAGCAATCACTAATTAAGAAAATGCCTTACAGCTGGGTCTTATGGAGGCATTTTCTCAGTTGAGTTTCCCTCCTTTCAGATGACTCTAGCCTGTGTCAAGTTGACATAAAACTAGCCAGCACATGCCTATCATCCCAGCTCTGGGAGGTAGGCAGGGGATGAACACAGGGGCTGACCGGTCAGCCAGGCCAATCAGTGAGCTCCAGGTTCAGTGAGTTCTGACAAACGATAGAGAAAGATATCCGACATCAACATATGTCTTGGACACATTCATGGAAGTGCACACTCACACTCACACACACACACACACACACACACACACACACACACACGGGCATACAGTCATAACACACATAATGCAGATGAATTATAAAACCACATGGCAAAGGAAATAAGTAATGTGGAGAAAACTGGGCAGTGGTGGCACACGCCTTTAATCCCAGCACTCGGGAGGCAGAGGCAGGTGGATCTCTGTGAATTCAAGGCCAGCCTAGTCTACAGAGTGAGTTCCAGGATAGCCTGGGCTTGTTATGCAGAGAAACTCAAAAAAAAAAAAAAGAATGTGAAGAAACATCCTACAGAATGGGAGAAAATCTTTGCTAGCATAGTATCTAGAATTTCAAAGAACAAAAAAACCTAAACACCAAGAAATTAGCAACTCAGTCAGTAAATAGTCTAAGGAAGTGAATAGCCAGTTCTCAAAAGATGCAGTACACATGGTCAGTAAGCATATGAAAAAGATGTTCAGCCTCTGACCCTGTGGTCAGGGACGCAGATGAACCGACCCTGAGGGTGTGAGAGCAGGAGAGCTGACCCCAGCGCCCCTTGCCTTATGGTGGCATGGGTGAGGGAAAGATGCCTCCCCCTCCACTCCCCCCCACCCCATCACCCATCACCACCTGAGGCAGGTGAGAGATTGGCCCTGGGGTCACAAGAGTAGGAGAGCTAGCCCTGACCCTCACTGGCTGCAGCACATGAAAAAGCAGCCTCTGCTTCCTGTCTGGGCAGCACACTAGAGCTGACCCTTTTGTCGGGGAGGCAGGTGAGCCAGCCCTGAGGGCGTGAGAGCAACAGAGCTGACCCTGCCCCCACCACCCCCTTGTCTGCCATGAGGTGGCATGGATGAGGGAAAGATGCCCTCCACCTCTTGCTACCTGCAGCAGACGGAAGAGCTAGCCCCAGGCTCAAGAATGAGAGAACTAGCCTTGCCCTACACCAGTTACAGCACACAGGAAAGCAGGCTTTGCATCCCACCTGGGCAGCACACTAGAGCTGTTGTCGGGGTCACAGGTGAGCCAACCTTGAGGGCATGAGAGCATGAGAGCTGATCCTGCTCCCCACCCTTCACATGTCCCCTACAGCAATCCTGAGAGAGAGCGCTGCACCTTGCCTGGGCAAAACAGTAGAGCTGGCCCTGGCGATGTGAGTGAGGGGAACACAGATCTGAGAACAGGAGAACTGGCCCTGCTCCTTGCTGTAGGCTGGCATTGGGTGAGCTAGCCAAGGCAGTGCTGGAGAGCTCACCCAGGTAGTGATGATGAGAGAAAGCTAGCTAGCTAACTAGGTTATGTCTTAACTACCAGCTACAAACCAGGCCCAGCACCAGGGCTATGAGTTGGCCCACCCTAACATCCATCTCATCTATGAATTGTTGAAGCATGTGAAGGGGATGACTCTACAGATCCCAAAACAGCAAGATCTCCACCACACAGGACAACAGGATATCCAAGAGAAACCCCAGTGAGAGCCTATTCTCTGAGGGTAGCAGAAACCAGAGGCCTCCAGCTAGAGCAATGACTCATACAACGAACACTTATAAGATGAGCAGACTAAAGAGTAAACTGTGTGTTTCAACGGGCCACATCGCAACTTCCACAACAAGATTCTTCTTTTTCTGTTTGTTGTTTTTGGTTTTGGTTTGTTTTGTTTGTTAATTGGTTTTTCTTTTAAATTTGGTTTTGTTTTAGTAGGGAAGTTGCAAGGGCAGAGGGCACATACTAGGGGACAGGAAGATAAGTAGAATTTGAATGCATGATGTGAAATCCACAAAGAATCAATAAAAGCAAAAAAAATAAAAAAAAAAAGGTATTCACCCTCACTAGCCATTAGAGAACGTAAATTAAAATTAAAAATAGTTGAGATTCCATCTCACCCCAGTCACAATGGCAGAAGAAGATAAATAACCAGGAATTCTTGTAGGGGAACCTGCCCCCACTTTTTTCCCCCAGGGTACTCTTGAGGAGTAATGGATAGAGATCTAGATAGAAATATAAAGAGGAGAGATAGACAGAAACACAGGATAGCCTCGGGAGGGCCTGGATCCTAATCCACTGGCCCCTTCTGTCTCTTCTAAAGGGCTACTTATAGAAATGCCAAGGGGTGGAGCAAAAGACCTCCCCCTAGGACAGTCAAGTGCAGCCCCTTCCAAACACCTGGTAACCATGGCACATGGTCAGTCTATCCCCTTACGCAGCCCTGCTGGTTAAAGCAAGCTCAGATCTCACCGGGAAACCTTTGTGGGCTCCCACAAATTCTGGCAATGGGTATGGACAAAAAGGAACCCTCACTCCTGGTGGGACTATACATAGATGAGCTACTATGGGAATCAGTATGGAGATTTCTCAGTACAACTAAAAATCGATCTACCATATGACCCAGCCATCTCACGCCTCAGTGTGTACCCAAAGACTCCAAGGTATCATGGGTTATTTGCACATCAGTGCTCACTGCAGCGCTATTCACAATATCCTAGATACTGAACCAACCTGGTTGCTCTTCAACAGGAATGCACGCAGGAAAGGTGGTATGGGCAGCAGGCAGGATTGGAAAGACCCTTCATTCACTAGCCCTCCAGCTAGCTACGAGGCCCACCTACAGCTGTGTGGCTAGTGTGCAGCACAGGTCCAGAGGTCCTGGCTGAGGGGGCCACGGCCAGCAGCTCCTATCAGGAAGCAGCAGCTAGAGTGCCTAGACTCGTGCTTCTTAAAGCTGGACCAACGGACCACAGAACAAAAAGGAAGGTGATGGCTGGACTACTGTGGCCTCATCTGCACCTCTTCAAGGAGCTGAAGAATTTGAAAGCCCAAGGAAGATTCCTAGTAATGGTTCTCAACCCTCCTAAGGCTGCGGCGCCTTAATTCCTTACTCTGTGTATCTGAGATATTTTCCAAGTTGTTGCCCTGGAGCTTATCATGTACATCATAATTGGACAGAATCCACTTCAAACATAATTATTGCAGTGAGGTTTTTGAAAACATTGCTCCGACATTTCTCTATCTCTCTCCCCATTTGTAGTATTATTGCTGTATATATTATAACCACATGTGACACGCACTGAAATAAACTTCCAGTTACTGTTTTCTTTAATTTTTTATGGCCTTTAAAGAAGGAACTAGGAAGTGGTTCTCAACCTTCCTAATGCTGGGACCCTTTAATGCAGTTCCTCATGTTGTGCTGACCCCCAACCATAAAGTTATTTCCATTGTTGCTTCATGAATGTAATTTTGCTACTGTTATGAATCGTAATGTAAATATTTTGGAGATAAAAGTTTGCCAAGGGGTTGCTACCCATAGATTGAGAGCCACTGAACTAGAAGAAAGCCACAATGTATTTATAGATTTTATTATATTAACTTTCTTATTTGCTACTTCCTGTATTCTGTCTTTGTTCTTGTGGACTTGAGTTGCCATCTGGTATCATTCTTTATTCTAATACAGCTTTGCTTCCACCTCCTACTTTGTCCTATTTTTAAAAAAAAAAAATCATAAATTTGCATGTGTTATAAGCCCGGTTATTGAAAAATATACTATCTTCTATAGTTGTTTTTTTAAATCAGTTAAAAAAATCAGTTAAATCAGTTAAGATATGAAAGGAGAAAACTGCATTTTTATTATATAAATAAATATATTTAAAGATCTTTCTAAATTATACTGTTTTAGATTTATTTTGTTTTATGTGTATGAGTGTTTTGCCTGCATGTGTATGCCCCATGTGCAATGCCCCATGTGCAATGTCTGGTGCCTATGGAAGTCAGAACAAACTGTCAGATCCTTGGAACTGGAGTTAAGATGATTGTGAGCCACCACATAGGTGCTGGGGACTGAACCCAGGTCCTTGGCAAGAGTATCAAGTGCTATTAACCACTGAGCCGTTTCTCTATCAAATACACGTATTTTTGAGTCAGAGTTTCATTATGTAACCCAGGCTAGTCTCAAAGTCATGGTCCTATGAGCTGGAAACAAAGGAGTATACCACCAAGCCTGACTCTTCTTTACTGTCTTCAACATTCTTATATTATTTCACTGGCGCTTTCGGTTTATTTTTATTATATACTCTTATTGTCTGGGGTTATGTCTTAGTTAGGGTTTCTATTGCTGTGAAGAGACACCATAACGATGGAAACTCTTATAAGGAAAACATTTAATTGGTGTGGCTCACTTACAGTTTCAGAGGTTCAATTCATTATCACCATGGCAGGGAGCATGGTAGCATGCAGGCAGACATGGTGATGGTTACATCTTGATCAGAAGGCATCGGGAAGCAGACTGAGGCACTGGATGTGGCTTGCACATATATGAGACCTCAAAGCCCTCCCCCACAATGACATACTTCCCTCCAACAAAGCCACACCTCCTAATAGTACCACTCCCTGCCCTGTGAGCTTGTGGGGGCCAATGACATTCAAACTACCACAGGTCACAAGCTCTCAGCATGAAGAACTAACTGCCTCTCATGTTTCAAATTACTTCAGTTCTTATTTTTTTCCCAGATGTATGCATAATTCAAAGATGTCTTTAATTTTTAATTTTCTTTTTTGGTTTTTCGAGACAGGGTTTCTCTGTGTAGCTTTGCACCTGGAACTCGCTTTGGAGACCAGGCTGGTCTCGAACTCACAGAGATCTGCCTGGCTCTGCCTCCTGAGTGCTGGGATTAAAGGCATGTGCCACCACTGCCCAGCAATGTCTTTAATTTTCATTGGCATATATTTACTGTATGTGATGATGGGTTTTATAGGGATGTTTTCATACACGTATGTTACGAACTTAGACCATATTCGTATCCATTCTTCCCCTTTTTCCTCTCGTACTATTTTTATTCCCAGGGAGACTCCCCCTTGTAATTTTGTGTCATATATACATACAAATGTATGTATTTATGTGTGTGTCTATACATACATATATATAATCAAGAGAGAGAAAATGTGATCTATATCTTTCTGACTGACTCATTTTGCTAAATATGCTGATCACCAGTTTCACCCATTTTCCTACAAATCACATAATTTTGTTCTTCTCTATGGCCAAATAAAACTCCACTACATATATTTACCACATCTTTTCATCTTTTGATGAATAACCCAGGCTTATTACAGAAGTTGGGTGTTGTGTATAATTCTGTAGTCACTGTACATGTGCCAGCACCTCTGTGGTGTATCGACTTAAGAGTCCTTAAGGTGCCCACTCAGGAGGGTTATAGCTGGGTCATACAGTAGACCATTTTTTAATTTTGAGAAATGCCACACTGATTTCCAGAGTGGTTAAACTGTTTACATTTTCACCAGGAGTGTGCAATGGTCCCCCTTCCCTCCCCGTGCCTTCTCAGAACTCTTGGTTGTTTGATAGCCATTCTGACTGGGGGGACATGGAATTTCATTGTTGTTCTAGTTTATATTTCTTAGTGGGTAAGGACATGGAATTTTTTTTTTCATATACGTAGTGGCCATTTGTGCTTTGTCTTTTCAAACCTGCCTGTTCAATTTATTATTCCATTGTGCTGACTAGTTCTATGCCCTCTTGACCGAGCTATAGTTGTCGGAGAGGACAGAACCCCAGTTGAGAAAATGCCTCTGTTAGGACTGAGCTGCATCAAGCCAGCAGAGCATTTTCTTAATTAGTGATTGATGTGGGAGGGCCCGGCTCATTGTGGGTGGTGACATCCTGGGCTGACTGAGCAAGCCATGAGGAGCAAGCCAGTAAGCAGCACTCTTCGGTGGCGCCTATATCAGCTCCTGCCACCAGGTTCCCACACTGTCTGAGTGCCTGTCCTGATTTCCTTCAGTGATGAACAGTGATGTGGAATCATAAGCAAAATAAGCCTTTCCTTCCCAAGTTGCTTTGGTCATGGTGTTTCACCACAGCAGTGATAACTCTAAGACAACCATTTACTGTGGTTTTTTGGATTTGGGGTGGGTTTTTTTTTTTTTTTTTGGTTTTGGTTTTCTTTTTTTGCTTGTTTGTTTGTTTGTTTGTGTGTATAATATTCAGCTGTTTGAGTTCTTTATATAGTCTAGATATAATCACCTATTGAATATATAGCCAACAAAGTATTTTCTCCCATGTGTAAGCTATCTCATCACTGGACTGTTTCCTTCACTGTATAGAAGCTTTTCAATTTCATGTGATCCCATTTGTCAGTTACTGATTTATTTCATGAATATACCTGCATGGTTTTTACGTATCTATATAAAATCCAAAATGAGACAAAAAAATGTAATATTTGTCTTCCCGAAACTACCTTTATTTACTTAATATGACTATCTCCCTTTCTATTTTCCTGAAAACCACCATCTTCCTTTTTCTTATGGTTGATGAAAAAAAAACAAAAACAAAAAAACAGGGTTGGGGATTTAGCTTAGTGGTAGAGCACTTGCCTAGCAAGTGCAAGGCCCTAGGTTTGGTCCTCAGCTCTGAAAAAGAAAACAAAAACCTTGTACCCATTGTATATGCATACCACATTTTCCTTGTTTTCTTTTAGAATCGGAGAATGTATTTCTGAACTGTACATATGTTAAGAGCCCTCTTTCTAAAGGTATTTAAAGATTAAGGTAATTTCTGGTTATGGTATTGATCATCAGTATGTGATGAACAGCAATAAGTCATCATCCATTAATAGTTAACACTTTGGTAACATTTTCTATGTGGGACACATACCAATATCTATTCAGTAAGCACTCACCTATTTTACAGGTGAGCAACAAGAAATAGCATAATAACATGTCCAGTCCAGAGTCGGTCATTCAGATATGGTATGTGGTAGAGATGAACAGAGCTTCATCAGTGTGATTCCAAGACTTCCCCTCATCCTCATTTTTCTTATTTATTTTTGGACAAGCAGCCTAGGTTTTTAGCCTGGATTCACTCATTCTGTCCCTAAGGCTTTAGCTCATGGCGGTCTTCTTATCTCAGTATCCCAAAAGTTAGAATTAGAGGTGTGAGCCTCCATGCCCAGCTTGTACCCCTACTCCTAAAAGAAAGGGAGAGTGGGGAAGAAGTGAAGGGGAAGCAAAGAACAGTCTTTTGGAAACAGACGACTTGCAGGGACAGGAATGAGTCAAGAGGTTCCAAAGGGACAATGAAATGCTTCTAGCCATTTCTCCCGTCCTCTGCCACTGCAGGATGATTTTAGAATGGTTGACTCTACCACTCTGCAATTACATGAAACAGTGTACTGGTACCCTTTGGGAAGATGGCTTAGGCGGGTATCACATTTGTACTTTAAAGGATGGTGATGATTGGAAGGAGACCTGCAAGAGTGGTGATTGGGATGCTTTTCTCCAAAAGGAAAAAGTGCCTGTGCTAATACCCAACCATGTATACTCTTTAAAATGCCACAAAAGATAGAGTGGGTGGGCAGAGAATGTAGTTCAAGGTCGAGTCCTTTCCTCATGTACCCAAGTTTTTCTGTGTTTGATCCCCACCACAAATTCATATAGACAAGCTCCAGCTGGTCATTTTTTTCCTCAGTATTTTCCTTTATGAGCAGAACTCCACCTGGAGGCTGTCCATTTCCTCCCCCCTACATCTGCTTCTATAACAGGACTCACTGTTCAAAAAATAGATGAACTCTCCTTAGGCACTCTTTTAAAAGCTGGATGATTTCTTGGAGGAGTAGGAAGAGAGATTTACGTTGAATACCATATGCTCTCAAACTTCAAATAAAAATCACTTTTAAAGGACCAGGACTGGTGGCCCACCGTGCCTGTTATCCCAGCCCCTGAGAGGCTGAGGCAGGAGAATTGACATGACTCTGGGGCGAGCCAGAGCTACAAAGTGAGTTCAAGCTAGCCCAGGCTACAGAGTGGAGATCCTTTCTCAGAAGCCTGTGCCCTGGCCCCATTCAAAAAACCCACCTATAAAGATCTGTTTTAATTCCATCACATCCTTTGTCTCATCCCACCCACGTACACATCCTTCAGCCACCTGGACACCCTGGCCTTCTTATTCCACACAGAGAAGTTCATGTTTAGCCCACTGCTCATCTTCAGATGAATCCGCTAAGACCCTGTCTTCTCTGAAGTTATGAAGAGATCATCACAAAGCAGCCATCAAGGTGACAGGGCTGATTCTGCAGACGCCTTGAATGGCCGCCCTTCCCTCTTGCACTATACCTTCTCAGAACCTTGTCCCCACCACTTCTCCTTCTCCTTCCTTTATAATTCTCTTTCTTGTGTTCTTTCAGAGCATGTCTCTCTTTCTCTTTGCAGTAGAAGGTGGGTGAGGCTGCCACAGTGGGGGAAAGGATCCTAGAAGTGTCATCCTGGACTGGTTGAGCAGGGACACTTTCCAAGACAGGCTGCTGCAAGATGGAGTCTGAGATTGACTTTAGGGGGCATGAGATTTGTTAAAGGATAATGTTTGGGAGGAGGGGAAACAGGTAATAAATGAGAATAGTTCAGTGAAATTTCCATGATACCACTCTTTTTGACCAGGCTTTTGTTACTAGACCAATAGATATGATTGAACATCAAAATGGAATCACTCATGCTAAAGTCCGAAGTCAGCCAGCTGAAATGAAGTTGTTTGTTTGACTTGAGAACCCAGGAGAGAGAGACATGGACCAACTTATCCAAATAGTCCAGTTTCAATTGGCACGACAATGTAGCTCTTTCATCCTTTATCCTAGCATGAGAAAAGGAACTTAAAGCTAACTGATCAGTGAT
>CABHPQ010197168.1:0-10739 GCA_902168405.1 Peromyscus aztecus | reverse complement strand
AGGGGAAGCACATGAACAGCTACGGCAGGCGTTCCGAACACGCAGACCCTTCAGGACCTCCCCATCCCATCCACTCTCCCGTCCCAAGCTCTGTCCTCCATGTCCTTTCTAGTCCCTATGGGACCATAAGATGGAAGTGTGATCACAAAGAAATACCTGGACCATGCACAGGTAGGGACCCTGAGACCTTCTCGGTGGCTGTGTGACAAAGGACAGCTGCTTAGCTTCTCTGTGCTTCCCTTCCCTCCCTAACGGGGTGTCCTGCCAGTAGCCCTACCCTCCTTAGAAGGGGTGGCAGATCTTGGGAGGGAGATGTGAAGGAGGGTGCTCAGGGCCAGAGCTCAGAGGGTGCCTGGGATGGTAGCTATGGCCGCAGGGTGAGCTGGGTGAGCCTCATTACCAGGACTGTGTGCTGGGGGCCTTGGGGTGAGTGACTACTATGGTCAGAAGTGGGGGACAAAGCCCCAAATGAGCTGGGCCTGGGGTGGAGCTCAGGAGTAAATGGGGCTTTGATCCCCCACACACCTGGCTTTCTTTAACCCCTGGGGCAGCAAGCAGGAGTCCCACATCCTAAATCTCCCAGCGAAACAGCCTGAGACTTAGAGGGTATAGGTGGGGGGGCTCTGAGCAGACCTTAGCATCCTTCTCAGTACTGCGGGCCCGGATGCCCTTCAGCCCTCACTGGTGGTAAAGGTTCAGGGAACAGAGACTGGGATGCCACTCCGGCGTCCAGGCACCCCTTGTTCTGATGTGACTGGCAAGTACTTCATGCATTCTCTCCCACTCGGCTGTCTGCACGCTTCCAAGAAGCCAGACCCAGATACACAGCCCAGTTGGCCTCACACTGTTTGAGAATACGAGGGTGGAGGTGCAGGAGAAGGCCTTTAAAGGTGATACAGTTTCCTCTTGAGGCCGGGAGCCAAACCACAGCTAGCTCACCTTCACCTGACTCCTCCCTGTCCCAGCAATAGGGGGAAGGGCCAGGAAGGAAGGCTCCGCTATCGGAGCTCCTGAGTTGCACGTTTGGGTGCTGGGGGATGGGCAGGTAAATGAGGTTCTGAGGCTGGGAGCTGGAGACGGCCCCATCTCTTCTCACCCACCAAGGCTGGCTCCCTTCCCATCCCCCACCCACCTTCACCTCTACCTCTATGATCAGAGTAGCAGCCACGGCAGGGCCATCGGCTGACTGTGCCAGGCCTCTGCTGGGCCCCTGATGCAGCAGAAACCCAAAGTATCGTTAACCCTGCCTGCACAGCATGAACTAGACTGAGGGAAAACCCCAGTGATGTCACTGTGACTTAACGTATGCGTCGTAAGATGTCAGGGAACCCGGGTGGGCTTGCCGGAGGCTGCTCAAGCTGAGTTCTGCAGAATGAGTAGGAGTTAATGCAGCCAACAAGGAAAAGGTTTTCTGGCAGAGGGAACAGGATGTAGGTAGGCCCTGTGATGTAAGGGCCTTGACTGGCCAAATAATTTGAAGATCCAATCACTGCAGTTTTCTCTGTCGGGTTTTGCCCTGAGCACAGGGCACTAGGCATCATTATTTCCATTTCCCATATCATCTTGCTTGCTTAGCAGATGCAGAGTACTGCCTGATAGACAAGTACGGGCTGAGTAGGGAAAGACTGAGTGTCCATTGACAGGAAGGAGGGACAGTGAAGATTATCATAACCACCCTTACCTGTGTTTGCTCACTTCCTGCTTCCGGCATCCATGTATTCTTGTTCCGGAAGTTTTCCGCTGAGAAAATGGAAAAACCAGAGCGGTTGAGTAACTATGTCCAAACTCACGCAGCCAGAAGTGGAGGAGTTGACCCAACTTCCCCTGGGATCTGACAGCTGCCCGATGGCATGGTAGGGTGTGGCTGAAACCAAGAAGGGCAGCCTGATTCAGAGGGAGGAGACAGTGAGTTTGTTCTGTAGGATGGACAGGGCCCCCAAGGACCGTGAGTGCTGTGCACACCAAAAGACGGTCAGATATGGAGTCCAGAAGCCACAGCCCCGATAAGGATGATGAGGACTGGCCTGGGGTGGAACAGCTTAAGGAGGCCTAACCTGGGGTTCCTAAAACCCAGGCCCCCTCCCAACCTGTCCCTGGCAGTCAGTAGAGGCCTTTGTGTTTGTAGTCTCTGTGGCCTGAGGTCTTCCTAGGGCTGGTGGCCACACCCACAGCGGGTCCTCTTTCTTCCTGCCCATGCTGCCCTTGTCCACTCGAGGTCCAGGCTGTGTGGACTTGAAAGAATATGCAATTTCATGGAGCTTCCCTTCCCACTGGGACCCCCCCCCCCCAGATCACTGTAGCCCCCTGCTCCTGGCCTGGCCCCCTCCCTTTAATGCAAAACTGCAGCTGAGGAGGCCAGAATCTGGTCAGCAGCTGTGCGTCCACCAGCCTGCCCATGGTTTTCGTTTCTGTGACTCACTGGCTCATTTCATATAAAAATCTGAACTCCTCAATCTTCCTGAAAAACAGGAAATGGTACCAGTGCCAGGCGGATATTCCCAGCCTTCGTTCCCATGAGCCGGAACCCAGCTTCCCAGCTGTCCCTGTCTCTGCCACCTCAGACAGTCTCCACTAGCCCCTCTCTTTGCTGTCTTGACCCTGGTAATAAGTGTGCAACACACACACACACACACACACACACACACACACACATACATATTGCTGAGAATCGAGCAGCTAGGGTGGGTCTGGGAGCTTGAATACTTGCTCAAGTCCCTGCTGACCTCGTGGTCTAAGGACATCTTGGGGAAGGAGGCAGGCAGCTGAGTGTGTCTGTCCCCAGGTCTACATCACTGTACTGGATGAGAATGATAACAGCCCACGCTTTGACTTCACCTCTGACTCGGCCATCAGTGTACCTGAGGACTGCCCTGTGGGCCAGCGAGTAGCCACTGTCAAGGCCCGGGACCCTGATGCTGGCAGCAATGGACAGGTGGGCATCAAACCAGGGTCTACCCAGGCTGTCGGGTATTTCTCATTCCTCAGGGGCCATCTGAGCCATTCCTATCACCAAGCAAAAAGGAGAATTTATGTGGTGAGATTCAGACCCACTCTAGACTGACTCCCAGGCTGCTCTGCTTACATCCCCTGGACCTACTTGCCAGGCATATACAGCCTTGGTGGGCCTGATCCCTATCCTCAGCGTCATCCCTTTCTTCCAGCACCCCAGAAGAGCAGAGGCTAATGGGCATGGAGGCCAGGTAGCCCCTTGAACCTGATCAGCCATCTCTCTTCCCTGCCCCCTCTCTCCTCCCACAGGTGGTCTTCTCCCTGGCTTCTGGTAACATTGCTGGGGCTTTTGAGATTATCACCAGCAATGACTCCATTGGCGAAGTGTTTGTGGCTAAGCCCCTGGACAGGGAGGAACTGGACCACTACATCCTCAAGGTGAGCACCTATTGGCTTCTCCTAGAGAGCTCACACCAAGCACTCAGGAGGGAGCCCGCCTCACACAATCCCCGGGTGGTTAGTTTCCTGGCTGTCACCAAGTGACAGGGGGCATGTGGGCCGTGCTAAGCACAGTAAGGCTGATGGGAGAGGGTGACCTGGGACACGCTTCTGTTCCCAGCAGAAGCAGCTGAGGTGTCTGTCCCTGCCATAAGAGCCAGGCATGATGGCATTTGGTACCCACCTAGAATCCCAACTCTCAGGAGGTAGTGGAAGCCAGAGGATCAGGACTTCAAGGTCATTCTCAAGGCTATTCTCATAAATTTGAGACCACCCTGAGCCACATGAGACCCTGTCTCAAAAATAAATAAATAGATAGATAGATAGATAAATAGATAAATAAGTAGATAAATAGATAAATAAGTAGATAAATAGATAAATACATAAAAACAAGCAAAACCAGCCAGGAGAATGCCTAGCAGAGCTGGTGGGACTCTGACCCTGTCAGGAGCAAAGTAGGACCTTTGGCAAATTATTTTTTCTGGCTGGGCCTCAGTTTCCCCCTCATATGCAGTGGGCAAAAGAACCCTACCTGGCCTGCTTCAGCTGCAGAGCGAAGGACCACACTGACTATGGTGGCCGCTGAATAGCTGGGCCCACAGTGCTCCTCGGCAGAGGCCAAGTGCCTAGAGACCACACTGAAGTCCCCCATGGACAGGCTCAGCAGGTGGTCAGGACTCCAGAGGGTTGCAAACAAACAAACAAAAAACTATCCCAGGCCCTCTCCCTGCTTACCAGAGGCCAGCTTGGAATGACAGAAACAAGGCCAAAGGCTTGAATCATATCTCAGACCCAAGGTCAAGTTCAAGGGGCTAACAGAGCCCAAAACACAGGCAGATCAGGGCTCTGCACCCTGAAGTCAGATGCCAAATGAACCTGACATAGGCAAGGACTGTCTGTAGCGTAAGCAGAAGGGGAGAGCTTGGCGATAGGCACTGGCCCGAGATCAATCGGTGAGTCTCTTGGCCCTTCCAGGTCCTCCCTATCAAGGGGACGGCCTTTGGGCTCCATAGTTCTGATACCATAGTTCAATCCTGACTGTGAACCCCCTCCTCTTTCTCCCCACAGGTTGTGGCTTCTGACCGTGGCACCCCTCCACGGAAGAAAGACCACATCCTACAGGTGACCATTCTGGATGTCAATGACAACCCTCCTGTGATTGAGAGCCCCTTTGGATACAATGTCAGCGTGAATGAGGTAAAGACCCTCCAGATACCCAGGGTGGACCATGGACAAAAGCTGACCATGAGACACCCATTTAAACGTCTGCCTGGCCCACTGGTCCCTCAGTCTTCTGAACAGAGATTATGCATAGATGCAGCCCTGGTACTCAGCCCTGTAACATATTTTTGTGATAAAGCAGAGACCTTGGATAGCTTCTTTTTATAACAAACGTATTTGTTATCTGGCACTAAGGCTGGATGATTGCAGGAAAACATTTTCCAAGCCTTGCTGGGCATAGTGCCAGGGGCTGCTGATCATGAAGAAAGGCAGTTTAGGGTAGAGCCCTGCTCTCAGGGCAGAGCCCACAATAGCATCTGATTGGCTGTGTGGGTGTGCATGCATCCTTCCCCTGCACCTGAAGTGTTTTCGTATGTGAGTGTGAGCATCCAATCTGAGCTTACAGGTTTGGACCAGAATCAAGGGGCTCACACAGGACCCGTCCCGTAGGAGGTAACCAAAGCACATTGTCTATCAGCATCCTGATCACCCTCCTCCTTGCCCCAGGGGACACAAAGCAGAACTTCCAGGGGGCCCCAGGCAAAGCCTCGGGGCACCAGGAGCAGAGCAAGGCTGTTCCTTGAAGGCCCTGAATCTAGGATAACCACTTTCTGCTCTCCTTCCAGAATGTGGGTGGAGGCACCTCTGTGGTCCAGGTGAGAGCCACCGACCGTGACATTGGGATCAACAGTGTCCTGTCCTATTACATCACTGAGGGCAACGAGGATATGACTTTCCGCATGGACCGTATCAGCGGGGAGATTGCCACACGGCCTGCCCCGCCTGACCGGGAGCGCCAGAATTTCTACCATCTGGTGGTCACTGTGGAAGATGAGGGCACCCCTACACTGTCGGTAAGCAATGGAGATGGGTGGAACAGTGCTGGCCCTTGTGTGTGAGAAGCCCCTTGTACCCCTCAAACCATTGATACCTCCTAGGTTGTGTGCCTTTAGTTCACAGGCCAGGAGCCTCACAGGGCAGGTGTATGCCAAGCAGGGGCCTGGTTCTCTCTAGTCTGCACTGCTCTGGGTCTCTGTCCATCCTCTGGTCTCACTAAATGATGCTATCAGATGAGCCTGACATCAGGTCTCGGCCAGGGAGTAAGTAAAGGGGTACTTGTGACCATACTGTGCACTGCAGGGCCACACTGAACCCTAAGGCTGGGCAGCTCTCTGGCTCTCTCTCTCTGCACATTGGTGTGGTACTGTCACAACACTAGGGGTGGGAAGGGCTGGTGAGGTAGTCCTGTCTGATGCTTGAGTGCCACAGCCCATGATTATGGTTATGCGATTTGCAGAGTTAGGGAAGGAGGCATGGCCAGCAGACTGAGTGGAGACAGCGTGTGTGCTGGAGGAGTGGTCTGTGACTTGGGACCTTGAAAGCCGGCCAATCAGAGCCTGCCAGACTCTCACCTTTGTTACCTATAAAAGGCCCGATAAGATCTGCAGAGACAGTGTTTGGGGAATTGAATTAGCTTAGGTTGGCGCAAGGGCTTGGTAAGCACGGAAGACAGGAGAGGATCCCATCTGCCATCATCTATTGCCACGGTTCCACAGGGAGGTGGATCAAACCCAAGACTGGTGTGAAGCGAGGCCTTGATCTGCAGGCAGGTGGTATAGACCGGGCTCAGCCAGCCAGTTCTGGTCTCAGCTGGGGTCCCTATCCTGTGCATGCTGCTGCACAGCAGCTGATCAGGCTGCACTTCCAGCGCTTGGCTGGCATTTATCAAAGGCGACAGGGGCAATTCCTCTAACTAGCAAGCCTGTGCCTGCTCAAAAGGCGCGAGACGGGAAAGAACACAAGATAACATGCAAGGCCCCGGTGATTGCCAGGCTTGAGCTGGCCCAGGGTCCCTCTGTGGCTTTCTCTTGGCCAAAACAAGTCACAAGCCAGTATGCACCGAGTGTGGCCTCAATGAAGGGAAAGACTGGATACATTTTGGCTGAGTGGCTCTCTGCTCCCAAGAGATGTCTCTTAGGTACCCATGGTGTCAATGGCCCTCCAGGAGGGCACAGCAGGTCCTAGCCTGGCATTCATCTGGAGTAACTCTGATGAAGGGGTAGGAACTGGGTCAACATTTTGAAGTGGGAAACAAGACTCACTCCCAGGGCAGCTTAGGGGTCTGCTAGTTTAGTCACTCATGCTAGCAGGGTAAATAGGACATGGGTGACTGATTGGGGGTGGGGGTATTGTTTTCGTGATGACATGGAAGGGTGCAGTTTTAATCATCTTCAGCGGTGTGTTTGGCTACAAGTAACAGATCTTCAGCTACGCAGTTCTAAGTCAGATTGCATTCTTTCACATACAGCCTCGATCATTACAAAGATTGATTTTTGTGCTCAGTAACGGTTGGTGTTTCTTGGGCTTCTTGGTTGCAGAAAAGCTGACGCTAAATAGAAAAATCACAGGAGGAAAAAAAAAATGAAGTGGGAAACTCCATACTTTGGAGCGTCCCGGTTTCTTGGCATGGAAGGAAGAGCTCTGCTATTTTTCTTTTTGATATGTTTTCATGTAGCCTAGGCTGGTCCAAACTCAGGATATAGCTGAGAATGACCTTGAACTTCTGATCCTCCTGCCTCCACTTCCTGAAAGCTGAGATGATAGGTGTATCACCATGCCTGGTTTATACAGTGCTGGGGATTTAACCCAGGACTTGTGAGTAGATCGATACTCCGGAGGAACTCCACCAACGGAGCCATATCCCCAGCCCTGAAATCGCTAGAGTCACCTCAGTGAAGAACTGCATTGGCCTCAGGGACATAGTTTGAGAGACAAGCACAGAATCTTCCCTTCTTCCTGGAGATGGGGGCGATGGGCCTCTCTCTGCCCGTCAGGCCTGTGGAATTATGTTACGGTTTGAGCGCCATCCCAGACAGAGGCAAGAGATGGGCCTCACAGTGGCAGGTCAGCCCTGGGCAGTGTTCAGCCTCAGGCAAGATCTCTAACTGTACATCCTCCTTAGCTGTTTTATCTGGGAGAGCTATCCACTCTTTAAGTCCGCAGCAGCAAGGCCATGCAGCAGGCTAGGACACTGTAGACAAGGCTGTCTGGGGGAAGCATAGGGGACAAAATCGATACTCTGTGCATGATGTGACCCAGGGCTGGGAGCTCAAAGCCAGGGACCAGGAAGTCTTTCTAGGCCGTATCATTATTTAAAATACATTGATTTATTTATTATTTATTTTGTGAAGGGAGGGGCGTGTGTGTGCATCTATCCTTCCACTATGTGGGTTCTGGGGGGTTGAATTCAGGTCATCAGGCTTGTCTACAAGTGTCTTTTCCCAGTGAGTCATCTCACCAGCCCACAGGTGTTATTTGTAGCATAGGGCTTAGGAATCGGCTGCCAAGAAGTTTCCGTATCCCAGAGGAACCCCTGCGTCCACACCCCGTCTCCTTCTTTCTTCCCTGGGTAACATCCCCTCACCTCCCAAAGCCGGACATTCCTATTCACAGCCCCGAGCCTGTATCACCCAGGCCAGGGACAGCTGGGCTGCAAGGGCCATCGTGGCCAGCCCCAGGTCTGCCACACAATGGCCTGCCACCCGGCCAGAGGAAATCATTGTATTGCTTGGGACCTCTGTAAGATCCAAACTACAGGCAGGAAAGACAGGACTATGGCAAGACCCAAACGGCCACCCAGGGGCCCCTGCAGAAGGAAGGGCTGGGTCCAGGGAGGAAGGGCGGAAGGCAGTGAGGAGGTCAGGGGCTGAGCCCTGGCCCTAAGGCACCTTGGCAGGAGGTTTAGGAGAGAGGGTGGCCTCTTTGACATATGAATGACAGCCAGCGACAGGAAATACAGTAGCAGATAACCCTGACTTCTCAGGTTACTGGGGAGAAAAATCCACACCCACTCTGTCCACAGGCCCTGGTTGTGGTTCCAAGGTGGGCTGCGAGCTGGGAACACTGCCCTAGCAGTTCATTACATTTTTTAAAGTGAGCCTCTGCCATCAGGACCCTGGCTCCCCCCAGCTATGGCTCTGGCCCCCAGCCTGGGCATTTCCCTGTGTTCATATCAGGCAGGAAGAACTGCCCCAGGCCAGCAAGAGCAACCCAGCCCCTGGCCTTTCACCTCGACTTTTTTTTTTTAAAGCAATTTACCAAATGTGCTGTCAGAGAGCAACAGGATGTGCAATCATAAAAGCGCCAGCTGCAGCTCACCTTGCTTGTTGAGAGACATTCTGCCTCTCCCCAGATGCGGGGACACACAGCTGGCCGAGCTCCCGGGTCTGTCTCAGTGGTCAGATGGCGCTCTCTGTTCCCTTACCTTCCCCCTGATGCACACAAGTGGAGTGCATGGACCACAGTGTCTACCAGAAGTCATTTGGCCTGGAGGTTACCAGGCAGGAAGGGGGTGACAAGAACTGGTATAGAAGGAGCCTACACACTAGCACGGGTTCTCCAGAGAAGACAGAGCATAAATGAGAATATATTCCCGGTGTGGAGTGAACTGGAACCACGAATGTGCAGGCTCAGGTTCATCTCTCAGGAGCGCAGTGTGTGCAAGGCGAGGGCAACAGCAGGTCCTAGGCGAGAAGGCTGTTTGGTTCCATGAAGGGAAGGGGGACCGGCCTAAGAGGCGGGAGAGCCAACCTCAGTCCCACCAGCCACAAAACATGACCCTTTCAGAGCCGCCATTTCCTTTTGCATTAAATGAGGACAGTAAAGACTCTTGGCGAGGGGTCGGGGTGGCTCAGCAGATACAGTGCTTGCCACACAAGCATGAGGACCCGAGTTCGAATCCCCAGCATCCACAGAAAAAAAGCCAGGCCGGGCCGCATGTAGTCTGTAACCCGGCAGCTGGCGAGGTGGAGGTGGGGTGAGGACAGGCAAATCCATGGAACTTACTGGTCAGTCAGCCCAGCTTTATTGGTGAGCTCCAGATTCACCGGTCTGTCAGAAATAAAATGGAGGCACCAGAAGAGATGGCTCAGGGGTTAAGAGTACTTGCTCTGTTTCCAGAGGACCCAGGTTGATTCCACCCAGAGGGGAGCGCACAGCCATCTATAACTCCATTTCCAACTGATCCAATGCTCCCTCCCCTGGCCTCCACTGGCACCAGGCACACATGTGGTGCTCATACATACATGCAGGCAAAAACCCATACACATAAAGTATTTAAATGCATGCTAAAAAATGCAATGGTGGGGCTGGAACGATAGCTCAGTCATTAAAAAATCTCTCTTTTAATTTGTTGCTCTTGCAGAGGACCAGGGTTTGATCCC
This sequence comes from Peromyscus aztecus, assembly GCA_902168405.1. Taxonomy (NCBI): domain Eukaryota; kingdom Metazoa; phylum Chordata; class Mammalia; order Rodentia; family Cricetidae; genus Peromyscus; species Peromyscus aztecus. Next base: position 849 of record CABHPQ010197168.1, on the reverse strand, counting down.
CAGCACTCACATAGTAGTTCATAACTATTTTAACTCCAGTTCCAAGGGATCCAACGGGTATGCATATGATGTATGTACATGTATTTAGGTAAAACATTCATAAAGTAAATAAATCTTTAAAAACAATACATTGCAGAGGAATGGAGGCAGACGCCCAATGGTGACTTCTGACTTCCATACACACACACACACACACATACACACACACACACACACACATACACACACATAAACATATATACATTCATACTTCATACACATGCACACAAAAAAAGACTTTCAGGCTTGACATAGAGAGGGATGTCAAACAAACAAAACCACACATGAAAATCTTTTGGGAAACATATTTTAACAAAAAAGATTAAGATATGGCATTCATACTGCCACTCCCTTTTCCCGTATCCAAGGCAGACATTACTAATTAATCTCAGCACTTTCTTATCGGCTGTACTATCACATCTGAATCCCTCCCACCATATATTCCAGGAAGCCACACCAACAGATCAGAACCATGAAACCCAGTGAAATGTTTATCCCTTGGCATCATGAGCTCAAAGTGATAATGCCATTGTGGAGATCCTAGCGGGCCCAGACAAAGCTAGGTCCCCAGAGCGTAATCCTGGGGTCCTGGTTCAGCCCAGTTACCCAAGGACTCTGTATCAGCTATCAGCTCCCCCAGGCAGCCTCCAACTGTTATTAGTTCCCACCCTCCCAGGACTCGCATTCATTGTGGGCAAAGAAAGTGTCGGGGCAAAGCAGAGGGCATGCAGGGCATGGGCCAGATGGTCCGTGCTCTCTGTGGTCTGGGACAGGCACTCAGCTGGGCCGTTTGTTTTCAAGGGACTTTTG
>CABHPQ010197165.1:0-10736 GCA_902168405.1 Peromyscus aztecus | reverse complement strand
AGGGGAAGCACATGAACAGCTACGGCAGGCGTTCCGAACACGCAGACCCTTCAGGACCTCCCCATCCCATCCACTCTCCCGTCCCAAGCTCTGTCCTCCATGTCCTTTCTAGTCCCTATGGGACCATAAGATGGAAGTGTGATAACAAAGAAATACCTGGACCATGCACAGGTAGGGACCCTGAGACCTTCTCGGTGGCTGTGTGACAAAGGACAGCTGCTTAGCTTCTCTGTGCTTCCCTTCCCTCCCTAACGGGGTGTCCTGCCAGTAGCCCTACCCTCCTTAGAAGGGGTGGCAGATCTTGGGAGGGAGATGTGAAGGAGGGTGCTCAGGGCCAGAGCTCAGAGAGGGCCTGGGATGGTAGCTATGGCCGCAGGGTGAGCTGGGTGAGCCCCATTACCAGGACTGTGTGCTGGGGGCCTTGGGGTGAGTGACTACTATGGTCAGAAGTGGGGGACAAAGCCCCAAATGAGCTGGGCCTGGGGTGGAGCTCAGGAGTAAATGGGGCTTTGATCCCCCACACACCTGGCTTTCTTTAACCCCTGGGGCAGCAGGCAGGAGTCCCACATCCTAAATCTCCCAGCGAAACAGCCTGAGACTTAGAGGGTATAGGTGGGGGGGCTCTGAGCAGACCTTAGCATCCTTCTCAGTACTGCGGGCCCGGATGCCCTTCAGCCCTCACTGCGGTAAAGGTTCAGGGAACAGAGACTGGGATGCCACTCCGGCGTCCAGGCACCCCTTGTTCTGATGTGACTGGCAAGTACTTCATGCATTCTCTCCCACTCGGCTGTCCGCACGCTTCCAAGAAGCAAGACCCAGATACACAGCCCAGTTGGCCTCACACTGTTTGAGAATACGAGGGTGGAGGTGCAGGAGAAGGCCTTTAAAGGTGATACAGTTTCCTCTTGAGGCCGGGAGCCAAACCACAGCTAGCTCACCTTCACCTGACTCCTCCCTGTGCCAGCAATAGGGGGAAGGGCCAGGAAGGAAGGCTCCGCTATCGGAGCTCCTGAGTTGCACGTTTGGGTGCTGGGGGATGGGCAGGTAAATGAGGTTCTGAGGCTGGGAGCTGGAGACGGCCCCATCTCTTCTCACCCACCAAGGCTGGCTCCCTTCCCATCCCCCACCCACCTTCACCTCTACCTCTATGATCAGAGTAGCAGCCATGGCAGGGCCATCGGCTGACTGTGCCAGGCCTCTGCTGGGCCCCTGATGCAGCAGAAACCCAAAGTATCGTTAACCCTGCCTGCACAGCATGAACTAGACTGAGGGGAAAACCCCAGTGACGTCACTGTGACTTAACGTATGCGTCGTAAGATGTCAGGGAACCCGGGTGGGCTTGCCGGAGGCTGCTCAAGCTGAGTTCTGCAGAATGAGTAGGAGTTAATGCAGCCAACAAGGAAAAGGTTTTCTGGCAGAGGGAACAGGATGTAGGTAGGCCCTGTGATGTAAGGGCCTTGACTGGCCAAATAATTTGAAGATCCAATCACTGCAGTTTTCTCTGTCGGGTTTTGCCCTGAGCACAGGGCACTAGGCATCATTATTTCCATTTCCCATATCATCTTGCTTGCTTAGCAGATGCAGAGTACTGCCTGATAGACAAGTACGGGCTGAGTAGGGAAAGACTGAGTGTCCATTGACAGGAAGGAGGGACAGTGAAGATTATCATAACCACCCTTACCTGTGTTTGCTCACTTCCTGCTTCCGGCATCCATGTATTCTTGTTCCGGAAGTTTTCCGCTGAGAAAATGGAAAAACCAGAGTGGTTGAGTAACTATGTCCAAACTCACGCAGCCAGAAGTGGAGGAGTTGACCCAACTTCCCCTGGGATCTGACAGCTGCCCGATGGCATGGTAGGGTGTGGCTGAAACCAAGAAGGGCAGCCTGATTCAGAGGGAGGAGACAGTGAGTTTGTTCTGTAGGATGGACAGGGCCCCCAAGGACCGTGAGTGCTGTGCACACCAAAAGACGGTCAGATATGGAGTCCAGAAGCCACAACCCCGATAAGGATGATGAGGACTGGTCTGGGGTGGAGCAGCTTAAGGAGGCCTAACCTGGGGTTCCTAAAACCCAGGCCCCCTCCCAACCTGTCCCTGGCAGTCAGTAGAGGCCTTTGGGTTTGTAGTCTCTGTGGCCTGAGGTCTTCCTAGGGCTGGTGGCCACACCCACAGCGGGTCCTCTTTCTTCCTGCCCATGCTGCCCTTGTCCACTCGAGGTCCAGGCTGTGTGGACTTGAAAGAATATGCAATTTCATGGAGCTTCCCTTCCCACTGGGACCCCCCCCCCCCAGATCACTGTAGCCCCCTGCTCCTGGCCTGGCCCCCTCCCTTTAATGCAAAACTGCAGCTGAGGAGGCCAGAATCTGGTCAGCAGCTGTGCGTCCACCAGCCTGCCCATGGTTTTCGTTTCTGTGACTCACTGGCTCATTTCATATAAAAATCTGAACTCCTCAATCTTCCTGAAAAACAGGAAATGGTACCAGTGCCAGGCGGATATTCCCAGCCTTCGTTCCCATGAGCCGGAACCCAGCTTCCCAGCTGTCCCTGTCTCTGCCACCTCAGACAGTCTCCACCAGCCCCTCTCTTTGCTGTCTTGACCCTGGTAATAAGTGTGCAACACACACACACACACACACACACACACACACACACACACATATTGCTGAGAATTGAGCAGCTAGGGTGGGTCTGGGAGCTTGAATGCTTGCTCAAGTCCCTGCTGACCTCGTGGTCTAAGGACATCTTGGGGAAGGAGGCAGGCGGCTGAGTGTGTCTGTCCCCAGGTCTACATCACTGTACTGGATGAGAATGATAACAGCCCACGCTTTGACTTCACCTCTGACTCGGCCATCAGTGTACCTGAGGACTGCCCTGTGGGCCAGCGAGTAGCCACTGTCAAGGCCCGGGACCCTGATGCTGGCAGCAATGGACAGGTGGGCATCAAACCAGGGTCTACCCAGGCTGTCGGGTATTTCTCATTCCTCAGGGGCCATCTGAGCCATTCCTATCACCAAGCAAAAAGGAGAATTTATGTGGAGAGATTCAGACCCACTCTAGACTCCCAGGCTGCTCTGCTTACATCCCCTGGACCTACTTGCCAGGCATATACAGCCTTGGTGGGCCTGATCCCTGTCCTCAGCGTCATCCGTTTCTTCCAGCACCCCAGAAGTGCAGAGGCTAATGGGCATGGAGGCCAGGTAGCCCCTTGAACCTGATCAGCCATCTCTCTTCCCTGCCCCCTCTCTCCTCCCACAGGTGGTCTTCTCCCTGGCTTCTGGTAACATTGCTGGGGCTTTTGAGATTATCACCAGCAATGACTCCATTGGCGAAGTGTTTGTGGCTAAGCCCCTGGACAGGGAGGAACTGGACCACTACATCCTCAAGGTGAGCACCTATTGGCTTCTCCTGGAGAGCTCACACCAAGCACTCAGGAGGGAGCCCGCCTCACACAATCCCCGGGTGGTTAGTTTCCTGGCTGTCACCAAGTGACAGGGGGCATGTGGGCCGTGCTAAGCACAGTAAGGCTGATGGGAGAGGGTGACCTGGGACACGCTTCTGTTCCCAGCAGAAGCAGCTGAGGTGTCTGTCCCTGCCATAAGAGCCAGGCATGATGGCATTTGGTACCCACCTAGAATCCCAACTCTCAGGAGGTAGTGGAAGCCAGAGGATCAGGACTTCAAGGTCATTCTCAAGGCTATTCTCATAAATTTGAGACCACCCTGAGCCACATGAGACCCTGTCTCAAAAATAAATAAATAGATAGATAGATAGATAAATAGATAAATAAGTAGATAAATAGATAAATAAGTAGATAAATAGATAAATACATAAAAACAAGCAAAACCAGCCAGGAGAATGCCTAGCAGAGCTGGTGGGACTCTGACCCTGTCAGGAGCAAAGTAGGACCTTTGGCAAATTATTTTTTCTGGCTGGGCCTCAGTTTCCCCCTCATATGCAGTGGGCAAAAGAACCCTACCTGGCCTGCTTCAGCTGCAGAGCGAAGGACCACATTGACTATGGTGGCCGCTGAATAGCTGGGCCCACAGTGCTCCTCGGCAGAGGCCGAGTGCCTAGAGACCACACTGAAGTCTCCCATGGACAGGCTCAGCAGGTGGTCAGGACTCTAGAGGGTTGCAAACAAACAAACAAAAAACTATCCCAGCTCCTCTCTCTGCTTACCAGAGGCCAGCTTGGAATGACAGAAACAAGGCCAAAGGCTTGAATCATATCTCAGACCCAAGGTCAAGTTCAAGGGGCTAACAGAGCCCAAAACACAGGCAGATCAGGGCTCTGCACCCTGAAGTCAGATGCCAAATGAACCTGACATAGGCAAGGACTGTCTGTAGCGTAAGCAGAAGGGGAGAGCTTGGCGATAGGCACTGGCCCGAGATCAATCGGTGAGTCTCTTGGCCCTTCCAGGTCCTCCCTATCAAGGGGACGGCCTTTGGGCTCCATAGTTCTGATACCATAGTTCAATCCTGACTGTGAACCCCCTCCTCTTTCTCCCCACAGGTTGTGGCTTCTGACCGTGGCACCCCTCCACGGAAGAAAGACCACATCCTACAGGTGACCATTCTGGATGTCAATGACAACCCTCCTGTGATTGAGAGCCCCTTTGGATACAATGTCAGCGTGAATGAGGTAAAGACCCTCCAGATACCCAGGGTGGACCATGGACAAAAGCTGACCATGAGACACCCATTTAAACGTCTGCCTGGCCCACTGGTCCCTCAGTCTTCTGAACAGAGATTATGCATAGATGCAGCCCTGGTACTCAGCCCTGTAACATATTTTTGTGATAAAGCAGAGACCTTGGATAGCTTCTTTTTATAACAAACGTATTTGTTATCTGGCACTAAGGCTGGATGATTGCAGGAAAACATTTTCCAAGCTTTGCTGGGCATAGTGCCAGGGGCTGCTGATCATGAAGAAAGGCGGTTTAGGGTAGAGCCCTGCTCTCAGGGCAGAGCCCACAATAGCATCTGATTGGCTGTGTGGGTGTGCATGCATCCTTCCCCTGCACCTGAAGTGTTTTCGTATGTGAGTGTGAGCATCCAATCTGAGCTTACAGGTTTGGACCAGAATCAAGGGGCTCACACAGGACCCGTCCTGTAGGAGGTAACCAAAGCACATTGTCTATCAGCATCCTGATCACCTTCCTCCTTGCCCCAGGGGATACAAAGCAGAACTTCCAGGGGGCCTCGGGCAAAGCCTCGGGGCACCAGGAGCAGAGCAAGGCTGTTCCTTGAAGGCCCTGAATCTAGGATAACCACTTTCTGCTCTCCTTCCAGAATGTGGGTGGAGGCACCTCTGTGGTCCAGGTGAGAGCCACCGACCGTGACATTGGGATCAACAGTGTCCTGTCCTATTACATCACTGAGGGCAATGAGGATATGACTTTCCGCATGGACCGTATCAGTGGGGAGATTGCCACACGGCCTGCCCCGCCTGATCGGGAGCGCCAGAATTTCTACCATCTGGTGGTCACTGTGGAAGATGAGGGCACCCCTACACTGTCGGTAAGCAATGGAGATGGGTGGGACAGTGCTGGCCCTTGTGTGTGAGAAGCCCTTTGTACCCCTCAAACCATTGATACCTCCTAGGTTGTGTGCCTTTAGTTCACAGGCCAGGAGCCTCACAGGGCAGGTATATGCCAAGCAGGGGCCTGGTTCTCTCTAGTCTGCACTGCTCTGGGTCTCTGTCCATCCTCTGGTCTCACTAAATGATGCTATCAGATGAGCCTGACATCAGGCCTCGGCCAGGGAGTAAGTAAAGGGGGACTTGTGACCATACTGTGCACTGCAGGGCCACACTGAACCCTAAGGCTGGGCAACTCTCTGGCTCTCTCTCTCTGCACATTGGTGTGGCACTGTCACAACACTAGGGGTGGGAAGGGCTGGTGAGGTAGTCCTGTCTGATGCTTGAGTGCCACAGCCCATGATTACGGTTACGCGGTTTGCAGAGTTAGGGAAGGAGGCATGGCCAGCAGACTGGGTGGAGACAGCGTGTGTGCTGGAGGAGTGGTCTGTGACTTGGGACCTTGAAAGCCGGCCAATCAGAGCCTGCCAGACTCTCACCTTTGTTACCTATAAAAGGCCCGATAAGATCTGCAGAGACAGTGTTTGGGGAATTGAATTAGCTTAGGTTGGCACAAGGGCTTGGTAAGCACGGAAGACGGGAGAGGATCGCATCTGCCATCATCTATGGCCACGGTTCCACAGGGAGGTGGATCAAACCCAAGACTGGTGTGAAGCGAGGCCTTGATCTGCAGGCAGGTGGTATAGACCGGGCTCAGCCAGCCAGTTCTGGTCTCAGCTGGGGTCCCTATCCTGTGCATGCTGCTGCACAGCAGCTGATCAGGCTGCACTTCCAGCGCTTGGCTGGCATTTATCAAAGGCGACAGGGGCAATTCCTCTAACTAGCAAGCCTGTGCCTGCTCAAAAGGCGCGAGACGGGAAAGAACACAAGATAACATGCAAGGCCCCGGTGATTGCCAGGCTTGAGCTGGCCCAGGGTCCCTCTGTGGCTTTCTCTAGGCCAAAACAAGTCACAAGCCAGTATGCACCGAGTGTGGCCTCAATGAAGGGAAAGACTGGATACATTTTGGCTGAGTGGCTCTCTGCTCCCAAGAGATGTCTCTTAGGTACCCATGGTGTCAATGGCCCTCCAGGAGGGCACAGCAGGTCCTAGCCTGGCATTCATCTGGAGTAACTCTGATGAAGGGGTAGGAACTGGGTCAACATTTTGAAGTGGGAAACAAGACTCACTCCCAGGGCAGCTTAGGGTCTGCTAGTTTAGTCACTCATGCTAGCAGGGTAAATAGGACATGGGTGACTGATTGGGGGTGGGGGTATTGTTCTCGTGATGACATGGAAGGATGCAGTTTTAATCATCTTCAGCGATGTGTTTGGCTACAAGTAACAGATCTTCAGCTACGCAGTTCTAAGTCAGATTGCATTCTTTCACATACAGCCTCGATCATTACAAAGATTGATTTTTGTGCTCAGTAACGGTTGGTGTTTCTTGGGCTTCTTGGTTGCAGAAAAGCTGATGCTAAATGAAAAAAAAAATCACAGGAGGAAAAAAAAGGAGTGGGAAAATCCATTCTTTGGAGCATCCCGGTTTCTTGGCATGGAAGGAAGAGCTCTGCTATTTTTCTTTTTGATATGTTGTCATGTAGCCTAGGCTGGTCCAAACTCAGGATATAGCTGAGAATGACCTTGAACTTCTGATCCTCCTGCCTCCACTTCCTGAAAGCTGAGATTATAGGTGTATCGCCATGCCTGGTTTATACAGTGCTGGGGATTTAACCCAGGACTTGTGAGTAGATCGATACTCCGGAGGAACTCCACCAACGGAGCCATATCCCCAGCCCTGAAATCGCTAGAGTCACCTCAGTGAAGAACTGCATTGGCCTCAGGGACATAGTTTGAGAGACAAGCACAGAATCTTCCCTTCTTCCTGGAGATGGGGGCGATGGGCCTCTCTCTGCCCGTCAGGCCTGTGGAATTATGTTACGGTTTGAGCGCCATCCCAGACAGAGGCAAGAGATGGGCCTCACAGTGGCAGGTCAGCCCTGGGCAGTGTTCAGCCTCAGGCAAGATCTCTAACTGTACATCCTCCTTAGCTGTTTTATCTGGGAGAGCTATCCACTCTTTAAGTCCGCAGCAACAAGGCCATGCAGCAGACTAGGACACTGTAGACAAGGCAGTCTGGGGGAACCATAGAGGACAAAATTGATACTCTGTGCATGATGTGACCCAGGGCTGGGAGCTCAAAGCCAGGGACCAGGAAGGCTTTCTAGGCCGTATCATTATTTAAAATACATTGATTTATTTATTATTTATTTTGTGAAGGGAGGGGCGTGTGTGTGCATCTATCCTTCCACTATGTGGGTTCTGGGGGGTTGAATTCAGGTCATCAGGCTTGTCTACAAGTGTCTTTTCCCAGTGAGTCATCTCACCAGCCCACAGGTGTTATTTGTAGCATAGGGCTTAGGAATCGGCTGCCAAGAAGTTTCTGTATCCCAGAGGAACCCCTGCGTCCACACCCCGTCTCCTTCTTTCTTCCCTGGGCAACATCCCCTCACCTCCCAAAGCCGGACATTCCTATTCACAGCCTCGAGCCTGTATCACCCAGGCCAGGGACAGCTGGGCTGCAAGGGCCATCCGGGCCAGCCCCAGGTCTGCCACACAATGGCCTGCCACCCGGCCAGAGGAAATCATTGTATTGCTTGGGACCTCTGTTAGCTCCAAACTACAGGCAGGAAAGACAGGACTATGGCAAGGCCCAAACGGCCATCCAGAGGCCCCTGCAGAAGGAAGGGCTGGGTCCAGGGAGGAAGGGCGGAAGGCAGTGAGGAGGTCAGGGGCTGAGCCCTGGCCCTAAGGCACCTTGGCAGGAGGTTTAGGAGAGAGGGTGGCCTCTTTGACATATGAATGACAGCCAGCGACAGGAAATACAGTAGCAGATAACCCTGACTTCTCAGGTTACTGGGGAGAAAAATCCACACCCACTCTGTCCACAGGCCCTGGTTGTGGTTCCAAGGTGGGCTGCGAGCTGGGAACACTGCCCTAGCAGTTCATTACATTTTTTAAAGTGAGCCTCTGCCATCAGGACCCTGGCTCCCCCCAGCTATGGCTCTGGCCCCCAGCCTGGGCATTTCCCTGTGTTCATATCAGGCAGGAAGAACTGCCCCAGGCCAGCAAGAGCAACCCAGCCCCTGGCCTTTCACCTCGACTTTTTTTTTTTAAAGCAATTTACCAAATGTGCTGTCAGAGAGCAACAGGATGTACAATCATAAAAGCACCAGCTGCAGCTCACCTTGCTTGTTGAGAGACATTCTGCCTCTCCCCAGATGCGGGGACACACAGCTGGCTGAGCTCCCGGGTCTGTCTCAGTGGTCAGATGGCGCTCTCTGTTCCCTTACCTTCCCCCTGATGCACACAAGTGGAGTGCATGGACCACAGTGTCTACCAGAAGTCATTTGGCCTGGAGGTTACCAGGCAGGAAGGGGGTAACAAGAACTGGTATAGAAGGAGCCTACACACTAGCACGGGTTCTCCAGAGAAGACAGAGCATAAATGAGAATATATTCCCGGTGTGGAGTGAACTGGAACCACGAATGTGCAGGCTCAGGTTCATCTCTCAGGAGCGCAGTGTGTGCAAGGCGAGGGCAACAGCAGGTCCTAGGCGAGAAGGCTGTTTGGTTCCATGAAGGGAAGGGGGACCGGCCTAAGAGGCGGGAGAGCCAACCTCAGTCCCACCAGCCACAAAACATGACCCTTTCAGAGCCATTTCCTTTTGCATTAAATGAGGACAGTAAAGACTCTTGGCGAGGGGTCGGGGTGGCTCAGCAGATACAGTGCTTGCCACACAAGCATGAGGACCCGAGTTCGAATCCCCAGCATCCACAGAAAAAAAGCCAGGCTGGGCCACATGTAGTCTGTAACCCGGCAGCTGGCGAGGTGGAGGTGGGGTGAGGACAGGCAAATCCATGGAGCTTACTGGTCAGTCAGCCCAGCTTTATTGGTGAGCTCCAGATTCACCGGTCTGTCAGAAATAAAATGGAGGCACCAGAAGAGATGGCTCAGGGGTTAAGAGCACTTGCTCTGTTTCCAGAGGACCCAGGTTGATTCCACCCAGAGGGGAGCGCACAGCCATCTATAACTCCATTTCCAACTGATCCAATGCTCCCTCCCCTGGCCTCCACAGGCACCAGGCACACATGTGGTGCTCATACATACATGCAGGCAAAAACCCATACACATAAAGTATTTAAATGCATGCTAAAAAATGCAATGGTGGGGCTGGAACGATAGCTCAGTCATTAAAAAATCTCTCTTTTAATTTGTTGCTCTTGCAGAGGACCAGGGTTTGATCCCCAGCACTCACATAGTAGTTCATAACTATTTTAACTCCAGTTCCAAGGGATCCAACGGGTATGCATATGATGTATGTACATGTATTTAGGTAAAACATTCATAAAGTAAATAAATCTTTAAAAACAATACATTGCAGAGGAATGGAGGCAGACGCCCAATGGTGACTTCTGACTTCCATACACACACACACACACACACACATACACACACACACACACACACATACACACACATAAACATATATACATTCATACTTCATACACATGCACACAAAAAAAGACTTTCAGGCTTGACATAGAGAGGGATGTCAAACAAACAAAACCACACATGGAAATCTTTTGGGAAACATATTTTAACAAAAAAGATTAAGATATGGCATCCATACTGCCACTCCCTTTTCCCGTATCCAAGGCAGACATTACTAATTAATCTCAGCACTTTCTTATCGGCTGTACTATCACATCTGAATCCCTCCCACCATATATTCCAGGAAGCCACACCAACAGATCAGAACCATGAAACCCAGTGAAATGTTTATCCCTTGGCATCATGAGCTCAAAGTGATAATGCCATTGTGGAGATCCTAGCGGGCCCAGACAAAGCTAGGTCCCCAGAGCGTAATCCTGGGGTCCTGGTTCAGCCCAGTTACCCAAGGCCTCTGTATCAGCTATCAGCTCCCCCAGGCAGCCTCCAACTGTTATTAGTTCCCACCCTCCCAGGACTCGCATTCATTGTGGGCAAGGAAAGTGTCGGGGCAAAGCAGAGGGCATGCAGGGCATGGGCCAGATGGTCCGTGCTCTCTGTGGTCTGGGACAGGCACTCAGCTGGGCCGTTTGTTTTCAAGGGACTTTTG
>CABHPQ010197164.1:0-14028 GCA_902168405.1 Peromyscus aztecus | reverse complement strand
TGCCTTCTCTCAGCCCACTGCCCCCTCCCTCCCCCTGGAAAATGTGGACAGTGGGTCAAGGGGCAGAGAAGCTGCTTGTGTGATGGGGTGTTTTGAAGCCGGTGACCAAGAAACATGTTATGCTACCATGGATCTTCCCGTTGGAGCACCGGCTGATAAATATTTGCCTCAAGAAATTTGCCCCGTGGACTTGGAACCGACAGAAGGTCAAAGCAAAGTGTGTGATTTATGTTCTCCTGACAAGACGTTGGCCATTCCTCAGACACGAGGTTCTGAGTCTCCACAGCCCACAGATGAGGGCAGCAGGGATGGAACACCGGCGGAGTGCCCACTCTCTAGCGGTGCCCTCACCTGGAACATGTCACCGGAGACCAGCGAAGGTGCTGTGGGGGCAACTCCAGCTGATGCGGGGGACTCTCCCTCCGTCTTCTCTTCCACGGTACCCTACAACTTCGGAGGGCTTGGGGAGACACAGCCCCTTTGCTCTGAGAAGAACTCCTTTGTGGACGTTCATGAAGGAGACTGGGAAAGCTCCAGTCTTGATGTTCCAGTCGCCACAGACGCTCTTGCCGGTTACAGTGCAGTCGGGGGATGCCCCAAAGAGCAGTCAATAGACTCAACCACTGATGTTGATTGCCATCAGGTGACCTGGGAGACCGAGGACACGTTAGCGGATGCCCCCAAAGTCCATGCAATCAAATGCCACACTGTTTCAGTTCTTGAGGACGGCAACCCTGTGGATGGTGCTGACCAGGCCTCACGTGAGGCCCACAAGGAAAATAATTTCCATTCTCTTTCCAGTATACACTCAGACCATTCTTTAAGCAGCTCCCCAAGTGAAATAACCAGGGAGATGCTTATCCCAGCACCCAGTATTCCAGGAGCTCATGGCCACTTCTCACTGCCCGAGGGACAGGGTCTGTGGAGCACTTCCTTTCAGACTGATAACCAGCCTGGACATAATAAGAGCCAGACAGTGGAAGGAACCCACCGCGGAGGCCTTGAAGAAGACTTCCAGGAAAAGGGAAGTGAAAGAAAACAGTGCATCCAACCACAGAGCATATCCCACCAGTGTCCTCTTTCTGCAAATGATTTCCAAGAAATTTTGCCCCTGGTGTCTGCCATGCAACAGGAGTCCACTGTGGAACCCTTTGAACACTCCCTAACATATTCCGGGGAAGACACCAGGCGTAGCCCGGACCCAAGGACCAGTGTCTCAGTGGCGGCTGAGAAGACTATGGAAGACAATAGTCAGTCACTAAGCAATGTCCCATCTCTCCCTGACATCCTCCTTGAAGAAAAAGAAGACATTGGACTAGGAGGTTGGGCAGTGGGCAGCAAGGTGAAGATCATAACGCTGGAAGATCCTGTTTATGAAACCTGGCCACCAGAACAAGCGACCCATTTTGGGTACCAGGAGGCAGAAGTTGGTCTCACAGTCCCTGGTAGGGGCTGGGCTCTGTCTGACATCCTAAGAGCAGGTGCTACCAGGCCTGAGCCAGGTGCCTTGGGAGTAGCAGCATGGGTTCCCAGCCCTCAGGCTGACACGCTCACAGCCCTCGCTGCCAACAGGGACACCTGTGCAGGTGATACATTAGACAGACCCGCGTATTTCCACAGTCTGTCTTCCCAGTGCCCGGGCCAACCCGGACTCCTGGGGTCATCTGTAGATCCTGTGGAGGAAGAGAGGTCAGACGTCACAGCCTCTCCAGCAGAGGCTTCCAAAAGTGGAGAGATGGAAAGTGTTGAAACCGTGAATGAAGAACAGGAAGAAAATCAGGGCAAGCTGTGTCAGCCTGCCTTTGTTGACCTCTCTGTGAACTTCCCTAGCATCCTGGAGTCCTCTGTGGATCCCATTGATGACAGAAGTGAGATGGAGTGTGTCTGGTCTGAGAAGCCAGAGCCCTCTGACTCCAACACAGAAGGGAACGGATCCACCAATGGAAACACATGTCAGAGGGCAGACATCCAACCTGCTACCCTGCAGGTCCCACATCCCCAGAACAGTGGGGAAGTCATTCCAAACGAAAGCGCAATCAGCCACAATCAGGTAGACTGCGAGCAAGCAGATGCCAGACAAAGCGAGGCTAAGAACGCAAAAGCAGAGGCCCAGTCTGCGAGTGGCCAAGCCCAAGGGGAAGAGAGACGAAGAATTCCGAGTGTATGCAAGACGAGCCAAATAGAAGACGGTAATGACAGAAGCCTAGGAGAGGCCGGGCAGATGAGAAAAGACAAGGCTGAATTCATTTCCCCCATGCCGCCTCTTTCTAGTCTCATAGGAATGACTCCTGCATCTGTCGAGGTTGATCCCAGCGACTCCACGGGCCACATGTATGGTGGATCTGAGCCCAGAAATCACCAAGATGGACCTCCTACGTGGAAGGAAAAAGGAGCCATTGAGAGCACAGGTGGGAAACATGTGCCCTCTTCAAGTGATCTCACACAGACACCTTGTACTTTGTCTCCCAAAGGAAATGTCACACGCTTGTCACTAAGCCGTGACATTGAGGAACTGAAATCAGAGGAGCTCCAAATTGCGGAAACCAAACCCCTAAACTCATCCGACTCCCCAACAAAGACCTTGGCTTTTATTTCAGGAGAATGTGAGTCAGAGAAAGCCCCTGAAGGCTTATTACTTAAGGGCCTGTGTCAAAAGGGCTCCACCCTGGAGAACAGGAAAAAGTCCAGAGAGGAACAGCAGAAGCCTGTGGCGGCCCCAACCAGCAAGGCACTTGGGGCCCAATCAGCGATGGCTGGGCCAGAGGGGGACAAGAAAAAACAAGAGGGGAGCGGACATTTAGCGGCAGGAGTAAAGAAGAAAATTCTATCCAGGGTCGCAGCCCTGAGACTCAGACTGGAGGAGAAGGAAAATCTGAGGAAGAACTCCATTCTGAAGAAAACGCCGAAGTTAGAAAAGTCCCTGTCCCGCACTGACGAGAAAAAAGACCCCAAAAAGGCCCCTTGCAAAGCAGAAGGGAAAGGTGAGGCCTTGCTGCTGTTAGCATTGTTGAAGGGCTAGGCTCGAGGCTCCCCTGTCCCTCTGAGTCCTTGTCAGCTCAGGTGAGCATCTGGTGGGTGTGGATGTCACGACTGTGGCCAAGTGTCCCACGGTTCTCAAACTTGGGCAGGCACCAGCTCACTGGTAAGCTCGTTTCAATGCAGGTTTCTGAGCACCACTGCAGTTTCTGATGTTGTGGGGCGGGGGGAGGCCCTCAAAAATCTGCACTTGTACCCAGTTCCCAGGTAACTTGGCAGGAAATGCACACCCGAGAACCCCTCGTCAAGGCTGCCTGCTGGTGTGTTTGATGGAGGGGGTGTGGTGAAGATGCTTTGTGGTTTAGTTATCCCCCTTAAAAATCTCCTTTAAAAGATGAACAGAGGCACAGGTGTAGCACATCTGTAAAACTAGAAGGACCACACACTGTGTAGGGTCCCTAAAGAAATATTTCAGCACAATTGGAGATTTTCTTCTTTAATTGTTAATTGTCCCCCCCCCCCACACACACATTAAGTATAACTTAAGGGAACCTTGGTTTTTCTTCCAAATTTAAGTATAATATTTCTTCCCAACTCACTCTTCCCAGTACCTGAATCTACCCTGGTTTTAGTCCCTTTAGCCTCAAAGATTTTGACGTCATTTCCTCTGTTCTGTGTAAGGGACTCTTCAACCATGCCCATCCCACAGCCCCCCAAACAACTACATTCGTCTGGGCTTATCCCTTCCCATGCTGCCTGGCAACAGAGGTCTGAAGAGACGATGCCATGGGAGCCGCTGGGATGCTGGGTGCTGGAGCAGAAGGCTCCCCCACTGCTGATTGGAGGAGAGTTTTCTCCGTTCTTAACCTGAGTGCCTGATCTGGAGGCGGAGGTTTCCTATGCCCAGCCTTTAACCCCTGTGAGAGAAAGGGTTAGAGACAAATTGTCATCTGCCAGAGTACGGACACACCCAGTCAAGTTCTTAGGGCATACATTTTATTGTTTAGAGACACGATCTGATGTATCCCAGGATGCCCCATCACATCCCACTTAGATGGTGGTCAAAATGGACCCCAGGATGCCAGGCATGAACTCTGTTGACTGAACCACACCCCTGGCCCTTTCTCCATATGTTTTAAGCATAACTAGAGAGAATGAAGCCATGTGTTAAAAGGTCTCAGCGGTGGTTTCAGAACCAGGTGTGGTGATACACACCTGTAATCCCAGCCCCTGGGAGGCCAAGGCAGAAGGATGGGGAGTCTGAGGTACGCTTGAGTATAAAGTGAGTTGAAGGCCAGCCTGGGCTACATAGTGAGGCTCTGTTTCAAAACAACAACAGAATGTTCCAGTCCAGAAAGAAATAATTCACCAGGTGTTCTCGTCCATAGTTTTTCAAGTTACACAGAGGCCCTGGGGTGGTGACCAAGACCGTGAAGGCCATGGAGAGGCAGATTCAATGTTAAGGTTTCTGCAGGTGTTCACTGTTTGACTTTTCCTAGGGACACATGAATAAACGTCTGTTCATCCCAGATAAGGCATGGGTGCCAGACCAAAGAAATGGTTCCACTCAAGTCTGGTGATCCAATGCATTGACTGACTGTACTCAAGTCTGGTGATCCAGTGCATTGACTGTACTCAAGTCTGGTGATCCAATGTGTTGACTGGAATTACAGGAGAATGGACAGGGGGTTACTCATAGGCACATGATGTCTCAAAGCTGAGTCCCAGCAGGTCCCTGCACTGACTTGCAGTCAGCTCCCGGGGTCCCTTCCCCAGCTTTTATCACGGTTATACAACCTTTGGGACGGGGCCCTGAGATTCTTGAAGGTTCCCGAAGTTTCCCAGACTTGTGAGTTTGCCTTGTTTCTGGAAATAAGTTTCACTGACTTCAGTTCAGAAGAAACAGCGACACGATGGTGTTTGTGTTGCTGTGTGAGGGACGGAGGTTAGAAGTCAGCCTGCTTGGCTTGGAGTCTAGTTTCTGCCAGGAACTGAGAGACCTTGACAGATGCCTTCTCCTCTGGAGCCTCCTTCCCTTCACCTGTAGACTGGGGGCGCTAACGATGAGACTCATCCTGCACATGAATGGAAAGCTATAGGTGAGAAATGCTGGACTTACGGCACAGTGGAAGAACTTAGTTCAGACACCAGGTCACTGACACCACAAGATTGATGCCAAACTAGTATTAGAAGGAAGAGCAGTTCTTAGCCACCACCACCACCCCCACAAAGAATGTGGTTCTTACAGAGGTGTGGGCTCATCAGGTCTGAGGAAGTAGAGACCCTCACCTGACTTCCTATGGAGTCCTCAATGCAGAGGAAGCTTCGGGAAGATCTGCTCACATCTGAGCAGGGCTTTACTTGGTCCTTTTCCAGCTGGGAAGGGTCAACAGAAGGCCAGCCTCTGCCCTGTTGAGTGGCAATTTCCTTTGCAGGGAAGGAGACAGCTTTGTGAAACATTGGCGCTCACTGTCTTAAGCTCCCAGCTCCCGTCCTACCTGGAAACCAAACCCAGGCCCTTACCTGATTTGGTGACTGACCACCTGACCATTCATTTACTAAGGACGTGTTGTTTTCACGTGCTGACCCCAATTATCTGTGATGATTAGTGTGTTTCCTTAGTAAGCACCTGCTGTGCGCACTAGTCCATGAGTCAATACACAGATGAGGATCGGTGACCTAGAAAATGACTTACTACTATGGGATGGTTGCTTCCATAAGCTCTGCCCTTGACAAGACCTGCTTTTTCCTTTTTAACCAATTAGCTCTAATTACCGTGTATGAACGTCTGTCAGTGACTGATACCTTTAAGAATCCACTTCAGCCGTGAGCGCTCCAAAGGCATTAGCTCAGCTTTCCCCAGCTTTTAGTTTGTTGTTGTTTAATGTGACGACTAGGGAAATTCAACAGAAGTCTTCGGTTCTGGTGCTGGGGAGTGGGGGGGTGGGGCACAGATTTTGTAAAACCTGGGTCCTCATCCCTAGTCTGGGTAGGTCGCATGATGCCGGGTGCTGCCTTGACCGCATGGATCCAGAAGCCTGGTGCTCTCTCCTTTTGAGCAGCCCAGATTTAATGCCCTCCTCCTGGGGTGTGGTGGGATAGGAGTTGGGTGAATGTGCTCAGGTGATCCTGAGAGAAGTAAAATGGATGCTGGTGTCCTTGCTTTGGCGTCCAAAGCTTAACACTGTGGAGGCTTCCTGTACAACAGGAGACTCTTTAAAAATTACATTTAGGGGTGTGTGTGTGTGTGTGTGTGTGTGTGTGTGTGTGTGTGTGTGTGTGTAAAGACAGCTCGCAAAAGTCAGTTCTTGCCTTCCACCAGGTGGGATTGAACTCAGGTATCAGCTTTGGCAGCAGGTGCTTTTACCTACCAAGCTGGCTCTGTAGCAGGGATTTTTTTTTTTTTTAATTGTCTTCCCTCAACCAGGCTGGGCAGAAGACAAACTTAGTGCCACACCCGTGTACCTTTGCTCATGGGCTGCATTTCTGCTTGTCAGCCACATGAACAGGACCTTGGCTGGCTTCCTGTTTCCCAGAGTCCATCATTTAGCTCTGCAGCTGTTTTATGCCCTCCTCTCCATCCCCTGATGTGATCAGCTCCCTTAATATTGGCAGCAATCTCATTGAGGTTCTGGTTGAGGGATTTGTGGCCCATTGCCACATCTCAGGGCCAGAGTCCGATTTTAACTTTCGTTCCGATATCTTATTATCTGTGGGGTCAAGGAAAAATTGGAAATTCATTAATGCAACACATTCACTATAGCAAAATTTGAGACAACCAAGTGAGTGAGGCCTTGAATTGGTCTTTCTGGCTGGTCTGTGGACTAGACAACGTTCTGTGATGTGTTCTTTCGTATTACCAACGCTGCAGAGCTCTGCCACCTGGACTGTAATAAACTGATCCCATTTCCCTTAATGACAGGCCTAATGAACTGTTCTCTTGACTGGGTCCCACCAGCCTCCTGTCGTTCTAATGCCTATACTGCCGCCCAGTGGCTGCCCTGCCCAATTACACATTTACTCATAAGTGCCAACTCTCATTTCGGCTTACACTCAGAGGCAAACTCAAATCTCAGCCCAACCTATGGGAGTCATCTTCTTACTATTTCTGTCCCATTCAGGTAGATGTCACTTTTGCCAGTGAGGTGGAGGCCAGCCACATGACTCTAGTCCACCAGACCATCTTCACAAAAACAACTGCACTGTGTGTGTGCATGAATTTGATTCAGTAATTTATTATTGAATTGTCTTTTACATTTGGCGAACTTAACCTCACTTACCTTGATAATGCAGATTTTATTTCACTCCTGAATCACCAGTTCTGATTTTGATCAGGTAATTGTTTAACAGCATCTTATTTGGGCCAAACTCTATGGACCAGGCTTCTATAATCTGCTAGACCTTGCCTCCTTTAAAGAAAAAACATTTTGAGCTGGAGAGCACTTTCTGCTTTTGCAGAGGACCCAGATTCGATTCCCAGCATCCACATGGAGGCTCACAAGAATCTGTAACTCCAGTTCCAGGGAATCTGATGCCCTCTTCTGACCTCTGCAGACACCAGGCACACACAAGGTGCTCATACACACTTGCAGGCAGAAACACTCATGCATTTGAAGTTAAATAAATCTAAATTAAAAACCAAAAATAGCTCAAGTTCTATTTTGCTGTGGGTGTTATAGACCTTTGGAATTTAAGTAATGAAAAGCAAGTGCTTTCTTTGAGAATGGTTCATTTGGTTTCCCGCTGTTATGTTTGAGCCAGTCACATCTCTTCTCAGACATTGGGTTGCTTCATTCATACGTTCGGGACATTCTCCGTGACTCTCAGGATTGTTGCAGATAATTAACTGAGATGAAACGTGAAAGTCTTTTTCCTACACTAACCTGCAAATGTGCTTCTAGCTCCAGTATTGCTGAAGAAGATCCAGGCAGAGATGGCTCCCGACCATTCTGGAAATGTGAAGCTGAGCTGCCAGTTTGCGGAAATTCACGAAGATTCTACCATCTGGTGGACAAAAGATTCGAAGTCAATAGCCCAGGTCAAGAGAAGGTGGGACACTCGTCCCCCCGACTTTCCACACTTAACTGTTTGTCTGTTTCTTACTGTGACTGTCAAGGAAAATGATAAGAGGAAATGAGAGGCAAGTTGAAGCAGAAATTCCATATCCAACACCTGTTATGGTTTGGATATGAAGTCCTGTCCGTGTCCGTCCCGCAAGGCTCATTAGCTCTAAGGCTTGATTGACAGATGATGGGCTTTGGGGAACCAATTAGAACATGAGTGCTCTGACTTCACTGGCCAATCCGCTGATGGCTTCACAACTTGATGGCGTTACTGGGAGGTGCTGGAAACTAGGATGTGAGGCTTGTTTGAAGCAGGTTATCTGGGGTGTACCTTTGAAGGGTGTGTCTCGTCTGTGGCTCTCGTCTGTCTGTTTCCTGGATGCCACCAAGTGAGAACTTTCATCCTCCATGTCCTTCTTCCATGAAATAAGCCCAGAAACATGGTGTCAGCTGGCCATGGATGGAACCTTGAGTCAGAAAGAAGTCTCTCCTCACTTTAAATAGTCTATGTCAGATATTTTTGTCCCAGTGAAGGAAGGCTAACACGATATTCAAGAGGAAGAGTGGAGCCCAGCTGTCCAGACAGGGGACATGGTGGCTGGTTCTTGCTTCAGCTCTGCCACCTTTGAGTTGTGTGTTCCTAGGAGCTGACAGACTCTCTGGTTACAGTTCTTAGAGTCAAGATACATACAGAATAATGTTCTAGTTTGAAGCTCTGTGGGCCTATGGATGGATACAAAACGCTGGAACTCTTACTTATGGGTGCTTTCTGATTCAATGCCCCCATTAATCTGATAAAGATCAAACAGAGCTAAGGAGAATCAACAGAGGGGAAAAGCCACAAGGTCCCAGAAAAGTAACGCTTTTGAGGAAGACAAACAGCCTCCCTTAAGATAGAAAGAGCATATTATACCAGGGTACTTAAGATGTCACAGGAATCAGAGGAGGAGGTGAGTGTGAGGATCATTGCCCAAACACCTGATGTAAGTCAGCCCCACTCAGCTCCCTAAATCAGCCCAGTAATGAATGAACACTTGTTCAAAAAAAAAAAGAAAAGAAAAAAAAAAACAAACACCCCCCCCCCCCAAAAAAAAAAACTAGCGAAGTCCAGGTTCATCTGGCAAGTTCTTGAAACAACTCAATAGAGATCAGCATAATTTAAGCAGCTCCCAGAAACTTCTTTCTGCCAGAGAGGCCTTGGGTCAGGTCCCCAAGTCCTTGGAGGTACTTCTAGCCCTTTAATCCCAACAGAAATAAGCTGAAAAGGTAGAAAATACAAACCCCTATATCCAATCAAATACTCATGCTTGGAATGAGTGTCTGGAAATTATTTCTTGAATGTTCCCATTACCCTGCCTGTCTTGTGCATGACTTAAAAACAATTAAAATAGCAAAGACATGCTTTGATTTTTCAATCATGGCAGCTCCCTAGAGCTTTATTTTTAAATTACTCATTATTGATTTTAATTCTCTTCTGAAACTGTCAGTCAAGAACAATGATCCGGCACTTCCAGTAATTTTTAGTGAACTGTTCCTGTTCTAGGCTCAGATTAGTGTTTGCACTATCCAGGTCTTTTTGCATATAAGGAATATTTCCAAAAACCCAACCTCCCTCTAGGGAGCACACGTCACTAGTAAGCACTCAAGGCCTTTAAAGTCTTGGTAACATTTCTCTGTTTCTTCTTGGAAATGGCTTTGTTAGACCAATTTGCTTTGTTGCTTGAGAAAGTTTCTAAGTCACAACTCCCTTGTTCATAGATCATTTGCATGATTTCAGATGGGTTTTCAAATGCTTGTTAGTTCCTCTCACCCCTCACTTCCAGTTGAGCACTTTATTTTTATATGTCCCTACCCGAAGCAGCTCAGTGCCTTGCGTCAGCTGGCTCTCTATCCTTTTAGTGAAATAACCCGAGATAACTAACTCATAGGGGGGCTTATTTTCTCACCATTTTAGAAGTTCCATCTAAGACTTAGCAGACCTATCACTCTGGGTCTGGGATGGGGATTCCAGATGCCAATGGGAGGGGCCTGTGTTAGAGTGAAATGCTGACGTCATAGCTAGGAGTACAGCCCCGAGAGCCACAGTCCCCCTGGAGGACATGTCCTCAATAATTTAAAAACCAACTTCTATGCCTTACCTCCTAAAGGACCCACTAGTACCACCCTGGGGACAAATTTTTAGCATATGCACTTTGTGGGGGACATTCACCACCCCAACTATAGCACTTGCACAGGTATAGATTTCAAAGAGTGGAACTCCCTCAAAGGTGACCTGAACCTGTAGCAAAGGTCTTAAACTCCCCACATGAGAAGGGAATCAATAAGATGGTAAAACTGTTCAAATGGGCATCTGAAGAATGAAGATGTAAATAGCCAACAAGGCAAAGGGATATATAAAATATATTTTCAAATAAATACAAAGGCAGCTTATGTTTTACAGGCACTAGACGTGGGAGTTACCTTTTCTTCTGCACAGAAACCTTCGAGTCAATACATGACTCAAAACTGTCTGGATGGATGATTTGAATGTTTGTTTTTGTTTTACGAGATGGGAATCTCACTAGTTGCCCAGGCTAGCCCTGAACTTGCAGTCCTCCTGTTTCAACCTCCTTCATAGTTGACAGTACAGGCATGTGCCACTGCCCAGAGCTGGATGTGTTCTATTTTAAATAAGAAACAGCAAGGGCAAACGTAGGGGCAATCTCCTAGAAGCAAAGTAACCTTGTGGTGAGCCTGCCAGGGACACGCAGTCACCTCTGTCCAAGTTTTAGGTAATTTCCTTAACAGGCTACAGTTTGGAAGTTTCTTGTGACCAGGGCAAGACTTGTAGACCCTGGAGACACCACAAAAAAAGAATACAGTAGCATGCACTCTGTGTGGTGTGTGTGTGTGTGTGTGTGTGTGTGTGTGTGTGTGTGTGTGTGTTGTGTCTCCAGGGAGCTTTCAAGTTGGTGGTCTCTAAGGCTGTTGTGGCCGTTCAGACTTTTTTTGGCCTCTAGGAACCGACTCTCCTCTCTGGAAAAATAGGCACTTGGGAGTGTCATGAGATTTTGAAAGAAGCGTTGTACACAGGGAGTGGTCCAGCTGATGGCTGGGCAAGGTCTTACTGCTGGACTCCAGACAACAATGAGCTGGATGCTGCTGAAGGTACATCCCCATCAGATGATCCTGGGGAGGGAAAAGCGAGGACTGTTCAACCCAGCTTGGGTGCTGAGTGGATGCTGCCAGCTGCCCCTGGGTCCTTGGGAATGAGGTTAGGTAATCTCCGAGGAGTCTCTGGGTTAGGCTTCTCTCCTTCCAGCCAGTTTCACCTTTGACTGTGTTCTTCTGGTCACACTCTTGGTATAGCCATCTTTGACATTTGTTTTCAGAGCTGAGCATCTTCTGTTCAGCCTTGGCTGCATGTAGCCCTGATGTCCTAAAGACTGAGAAATTCCTTCCTTATAGAGTATAGAATAAGGACTCAGATTTCCTCTCTGGCTCAAAAGACGCAAGATCCTCTTTTACTTTCCATAGTGACATTGCTGTATCTCCTCTGGGTTAATGACTGCTTTTCTTCCATTTCACTGAATCCCCATGACTAAACATGTAACTGCCCTCTTGGGACACAAAGAAGTGGTTTTTCTTCATGGAGGAAGCCCATTGACACAACCAAACCCCACATTCATGACTCACGACCAAGGTGAGGCCTTTTGTTAGAGACTCGAATGCCTGGTGTCTGCTACTCCCCATATTCCAGTTAACAAGAGACCTTGCTCTTTCTGGGTTCACACACCGGAAGCTGAGGGTGGAGCTAAGTAATGTGTCCTAGATCCACCACATGATTGGAATCCAGGCCCTTCTGATGTCTCAGTATTTTTTTCCCAGAAGGAACTGGGGCAATGAGAGAAGGCAGCAAGTCAGATGAGGTCTTCCTGAATCTGGACCAAGAACCAGAGAATTCTTGAGCTTCAGGATGACGCTCATGGGACAGTTTTCTTAAATTTAGTTCCAGCCTTTTAGGGGGATCTTGACTACCCCTTTCCATGAGTGTTGCTGTGCTGGTCTCTACATCCCTAGAGAGGGAGTCCCCACCACTCTCTAGGACTCTTCTGTATTTACTCTGCCAGGAAATGCTCCCCTTAGATATGGACCTGTTCCTGTCTAGTCTTAATCTTCTTCAGGATATGTTCAAAGTCCCAAACAGAGGAGAGAGTGGTATAATTTGGCAGACCTTGGTTTCAACCACTGGTCTATTCCTGGCAGAATCAATCAAAGAGTTGGCATCTATCGAAGAAACAACCAACAACAAAGCCTTATGTTGAGAGAACAACTGAGACAGACCTCGATGAGGGGATGCTTGTGGTCAAACTATGAGGCAACCCAAACGGAAGTGCACACTGTACGCAACCCTCAGGTGTGGACGCAACTACAACAGTGTTTTAGTATAGTTTTGCAGCAAAGTACATTGTTTTCAATTTTTGAATAAAGACTGCAGCTCTAACCATTGACATAATTATCTCTGACTTAAGGGCAGGGATCAGAAGTTACTTGGGGAGCCAGCCTAAGGTCCAGCTCCAATCTCTTAGTGTCTCATTTCCCTTATCATCTGTGGATTGGCAGCAGTGATTGTCGGTCTCTTACACTGTTCTGAGGATGACACGAAGGTGATTTTTCATTTGCCTGATACTTAGCAAGAACAATACATTAGCTGTCACGGTCATCATCGTCATCATCATCATCATCATCGTCATCATCGTCATCCTCGTCATGCTCTTTATCCACCATACCATCAGTTTTTGTATTCATAGTAATTAGTAATTAGTATTGGGCAGGTTGATGGAGAGATAGACATAGTCACTAAAGTGTGATTATTTAAAAGTGCCCTGTGTGGTGATATGTTGTGTACCCCAATAAAGCTTATTTGAGGATCAGAGGACAAAGCCAGCCACTAGATTAGACATGAGGCCAGACAGTGATGGCACACACCCTTAATCCTATCACTTGGGAGGCAGAGATCTGTCTGGATCTCTGTGAGTTCAAGGCTACACTGGAAACAGAGTCAGGCAGTGGTGGCACACACCTTTAATCCCAGGACTTGAGATCTCATACCTTTGCTTGGAAAGTACACATGCCTTTAATCCCAGGAAGTGACAGGGTTGGGTGAAAAACGGTATATAAGGAGTAGGGAGACAGGAACTAATCAGTTCAACTGACACCCTCAGGGGTGAGGACTCAGAGACTTTCAATCTGAGGATTCGTGGAAACAGGATCGGCTGAGGAGTTGGTGAGGTGAGATTGGCTGTGGCTTGTTCTGTTTCTCTGATCTTTCAGCTTTCACCCCAATATCTGGCTCTGGTTTTTTTTTTTTAATTAATAAGACCGTTTAGCAATTCGTGTTATAGCCCTGAACATGTTTGAAGGGAGACTGAGGCAAGAGGATTGCTTGGGGCCTGGAATTTGAGACCAACATTGTGAGATCCCCATTACAAAACAAAATCACCTACCAAGTGGGAGCCCTCAGTTCTGGATCCTCATGTAAAGCTAGGAGCCATTTTCTTCTGCTTTTTTTTTTTTTTATTGTATCTGTGTTTAGACTTGGATTTAGAGTCAATGACTTCTCTTACACACAGGATACCTGGATGATCAACCTAATTCAGGTGAACTCTGAGCTATCTATGCTAACAGCAGTTCCCAGATTTTAGCATTCCAGTTCTTGACTTTCCTGCTGTCCACCCTCCAGAACGTTTCTGCTTGTTCATGTTGTGTGTTGGAGTAAGAATATTAAACTGAAACCAGGCAGTGGTGGTGCACACTTCTAATCCTAGCATTTGGGAGGCAGAGGCAGGCAGATCTCTGTAAGTTTGAGGCCAACATGGTCTACAAAGTGAGTTTCAGGACAGCCAAGATGTTACATAGAGAAACCCTGTCTCCAAAAAACCAGAAAAAGAAAAAGAAAGAAGGGAAGGAAGGAAGGAAGGAAGGAAGGAAGGAAGGAAGGAAGGAAGGA
>CABHPQ010197163.1:0-14031 GCA_902168405.1 Peromyscus aztecus | reverse complement strand
TGCCTTCTCTCAGCCCACTGCCCCCTCCCTCCCCCTGGAAAATGTGGGCAGTGGGTCAAGGGGCAGAGAAGCTGCTTGTGTGATGGGGTGTTTTGAAGCCGGTGACCAAGAAACATGTTATGCTACCATGGATCTTCCCGTTGGAGCACCGGCTGATAAATATTTGCCTCAAGAAATTTGCCCCGTGGACTTGGAACCGACAGAAGGTCAAAGCAAAGTGTGTGATTTATGTTCTCCTGACAAGACGTTGGCCATTCCTCAGACACGAGGTTCTGAGTCTCCACAGCCCACAGATGAGGGCAGCAGGGATGGAACACCGGCGGAGTGCCCACTCTCTAGTGGCGCCCTCACCTGGAACATGTCACAGGAGACCAGCGAAGGTGCTGTGGGGGCAACTCCAGCTGATGCGGGGGACTCTCCCTCCGTCTTCTCTTCCACGGTACCCTACAACTTCGGAGGGCTTGGGGAGACACAGCCCCTTTGCTCTGAGAAGAACTCCTTTGTGGACGTTCATGAAGGAGGCTGGGAAAGCTCCAGTCTTGGTGTTCCAGTCGCCATAGACGCTCTTGCCGGTTACAGTGCAGTTGGAGGATGCCCCAAAGAGCAGTCAATAGACTCAACCGCTGATGTTGATTGCCATCAGGTGACCTGGGAGACCGAGGGCACGTTAGTGGATGCCCCCAAAGTCCATGCAATCAAATGCCACACTGTTTCAGTTCTTGAGGACGGCAACCCTGTGGATGGTGCTGACCAGGCCTCACGTGAGGCCCACAAGGAAAATAATTTCCATTCTCTTTCCAGTATACACTCAGGCCATTCTTTAAGCAGCTCCCCAAGTGAAATAACCAGGGAGATGCTTATCCCAGCACCCAGTATTCCAGGAGCTCATGGCCACTTCTCACTGCCCGAGGGACAGGGTCTGTGGAGCACTTCCTTTCAGACTGATAACCAGCCTGGACATAATAAGAGCCAGACAGTGGAGGGAACCCACCGCGGAGGCCTTGAAGAAGACTTCCAGGAAAAGGGAAGTGAAAGAAAACAGTGCATCCAACCACAGAGCACATCCCACCAGTGTCCTCTTTCTGCAAATGATTTCCAAGAAATTTTGCCCCTGGTGTCTGCCATGCAACAGGAGTCCACTGTGGAACCCTTTGAACACTCCCTAACATATTCCGGGGAAGACACCGGGCGTAGCCCGGACCCAAGGACCAGTGTCTCAGTGGCGGCTGAGAAGACTATGGAAGACAATAGTCAGTCACTAAGCAATGTCCCATCTCTCCCTGACATCCTCCTTGAAGAAAAAGAAGACATTGGACTAGGAGGTTGGGCAGTGGGCAGCAAGGTGAAGATCATAACGCTGGAAGATCCTGTTTATGAAACCTGGCCACCAGAACAAGCGACCCATTTTGGGTACCAGGAGGCAGAAGTTGGTCTCACAGTCCCTGGTAGGGGCTGGGCTCTGTCTGACATCCTAAGAGCAGGTGCTACCAGGCCTGAGCCAGGTGCCTTGGGAGTAGCAGCATGGGTTCCCAGCCCTCAGGCTGACACGCTCACAGCCCTCGCTGCCAACAGGGACACCTGTGCAGGTGATACGTTAGACAGACCCGCGTATTTCGGCAGTCTGTCTTCCCAGTGCCCGGGCCAACCCGGACTCCTGGGGTCATCTGTAGATCCTGTGGAGGAAGAGAGGTCAGACGTCACAGCCTCTCCAGCAGAGGCTTCCAAAAGTGGAGAGATGGAAAGTGTTGAAACCGTGAATGAAGAACAGGAAGAAAATCAGGGCAAGCTGTGTCAGCCTGCCTTTGTTGACCTCTCTGTGAACTTCCCTAGCATCCTGGAGTCCTCTGTGGATCCCATTGATGACAGAAGTGAGATGGAGTGTGTCTGGTCTGAGAAGCCAGAGCCCTCTGACTCCAACACAGAAGGGAACGGATCCACCAATGGAAACACATGTCAGAGGGTAGACATTCAACCTGCTACCCTGCAGGTCCCACATCCCCAGAACAGTGGGGAAATCATTCCAAACGAAAGCGCAATCAGCCACAATCAGGTAGACTGCGAGCAAGCAGATGCCAGACAAAGCGAGGCTAAGAACGCAAAAGCAGAGGCCCAGTCTGCGAGTGGCCAAGCCCAAGGGGAAGAGAGACGAAGAATTCCGAGTGTATGCAAGACGAGCCAAATAGAAGACGGTAATGACAGAAGCCTAGGAGAGGCCGGGCAGATGAGAAAAGACAAGGCTGAATTCATTTCCCCCATGCCGCCTCTTTCTAGTCTCGTAGGAATGACTCCTGCATCTGTCGAGGTTGATCCCAGCGACTCCACGGGCCACATGTATGGTGGATCTGAGCCCAGAAATCACCAAGATGGACCTCCTACGTGGAAGGAAAAAGAAACCATTGAGAGCACAGGTGGGAAACATGTGCCCTCTTCAAGTGATCTCACACAGACACCTTGTACTTTGTCTCCCAAAGGAAATGTCACACGCTTGTCACTAAGCCGTGACATTGAGGAACTGAAATCAGAGGAGCTCCAAATTGCGGAAACCAAACCCCTAAACTCATCCGACTCCCCAACAAAGACCTTGGCTTTTATTTCAGGAGAATGTGAGTCAGAGAAAGCCCCTGAAGGCTTATTACTTAAGGGCCTGTGTCAAAAGGGCTCCACCCTGGAGAACAGGAAAAAGTCCAGAGAGGAACAGCAGAAGCCTGTGGCGGCCCCGACCAGCAAGGCACTTGGGGCCCAATCAGCGATGGCTGGGCCAGAGGGGGACAAGAAAAAACAAGAGGGGAGCGGACATTTAGCGGCAGGAGTAAAGAAGAAAATTCTATCCAGGGTCGCAGCCCTGAGACTCAGACTGGAGGAGAAGGAAAATCTGAGGAAGAACTCCATTCTGAAGAAAACGCCGAAGTTAGAAAAGTCCCTGTCCCGCACTGACGAGAAAAAAGACCCCAAAAAGGCCCCTTGCAAAGCAGAAGGGAAAGGTGAGGCCTTGCTGCTGTTAGCATTGTTGAAGGGCTAGGCTCGAGGCTCCCGTGTCCCTCTGAGTCCTTGTCAGCTCAGGTGAGCATCTGGTGGGTGTGGATGTCACGACTGTGGCCAAGTGTCCCACGGTTCTCAAACTTGGGCAGGCACCAGCTCACTGGTAAGCTCGTTTCAATGCAGGTTTCTGAGCACCACTGCAGTTTCTGATGTTGTGGGGCGGGGGGAGGCCCTCAAAAATCTGCACTTGTACCCAGTTCCCAGGTAACTTGGCAGGAAATGCACACCCGAGAACCCCTCGTCAAGGCTGCCTGCTGGTGTGTTTGATGGAGGGGGTGTGGCGAAGATGCTTTGTGGTTTAGTTATCCCCCTTAAAAATCTCCTTTAAAAGATGAACAGAGGCACAGGTGTAGCACATCTGTAAAACTAAAAGGACCACACACTGTGCAAGGTCCCTAAGGAAATATTTCAGCACAATTGGAGATTTTCTTCTTTAATTGTTAATTGTTCCCCCCCCCACACACACACACATTAAGCATAACTTAAGGGAACCTTGGTTTTTCTTCCCAATTTAAGTATAATATTTCTTCCCAACTCTCTCCAGTACCTGAATCTACCCTGGTTTCAGTCCCTTTAGCCTCAAAGATTTTGGTGTCATTTCCTCTATTCTGTGTAAGGGACTGTTCAACCATGCCCATCCCACAGCCCCGCAAACAACTACATTCTTCTGGGCTTATCCCTTCCCATGCTGCCTGGCAACAGAGGTCTGAAGAGACGATGCCATGGGAGCCGCTGGGATGCTGGGTGCTGGAGCAGAAGGCTCCCCCACTGCTGATTGGAGGAGAGTTTTCTCCGTTCTTAACCTGAGTGCCTGATCTGGAGGCGGAGGTTTCCTATGCCCAGCCTTTAACCCCTGTGAGAGAAAGGGTTGGAGACAAATTGTCATCTGCCAGAGTACGGACACACCCAGTCAAGTTCTTAGTGCATACATTTTATTATTTAGAGACATGATCTGATGTATCCCAGGATGCCCCATCACATCCCACTTATATGGTGGTCAAAATGGAACCCAGGATGCCAGGCATGAACTCTATTGACTGAACTACACCCCTGGCCCTTTCTCCATGTGTTTTAAGCATAACTAGAGAGAATGAAACCATGTGTTAAAAGGTCTCAGCGGTGGTTTCAGAACCAGGTGTGGTGATACACACCTGTAATCCCAGCCCCTGGGAGGCCAAGGCAGAAGGATGGGGAGTTTGAGGTACTCTTGAGTATAAAGTGAGTTGAAGGCCAGCCTGGGCTACATAGTGAAGCTCTGTTTCAAAACAGCAACAGAATGTTTCAGTCCAGAAAGAAATAATTCACCAGGTGTTCTCGTCCATAGTTTTTCAAGTTACACAGAGGCCCTGGGGTGGTGACCAAGACCGTGAAGGCCATGGAGAGGCAGATTCAATGTTAAGGTTTCTGCAGGTGTTCACTGTTTGACTTTTCCTAGGGACACATGAATAAACGTCTGTTCATCCCAGATAAGGCATGGGTGCCAGACCAAAGAAATGGTTCCACTCAAGTCTGGTGATCCAATGCATTGACTGACTGTACTCAAGTCTGGTGATCCAGTGCATTGACTGTACTCAAGTCTGGTGATCCAATGTGTTGACTGGAATTACAGGAGAATGGACAGGGGGTTACTCATAGGCACATGATGTCTCAAAGCTGAGTCCCAGCAGGTCCCTGCACTGACTTGCAGTCAGCTCCCGGGGTCCCTTCCCCAGCTTTTATCACGGTTATACAACCTTTGGGACGGGGCCCTGAGATTCTTGAAGGTTCCTGAAGTTTCCCAGACTTGTGAGTTTGCCTTGTTTCTGGAAATAAGTTTCACTGACTTCAATTCAGAAGAAACAGCGACACGATGGTGTTTGTGTTGCTGTGTGAGGGACGGAGGTTAGAAGTCAGACTGCTTGGTTTGGAGTCTAGTTTCTGCCAGGAACTGAGAGACCTTGACAGATGCCTTCTCCTCTGGAGCCTCCTTCCCTTCACCTGTAGACTGGGGGCGCTAACGATGAGACTCATCCTGCACATGAATGGAAAGCTATAGGTGAGAAATGCCGGACTTACGGCACAGTGGAAGAACTTAGTTCAGACACCAGGTCACTGACACCACAAGATTGATGCCACACTAGTATTAGAAGGAAGAGCAGTTCTTAGCCACCCCCCCCCCACAAAGAATGTGGTTCTTACAGAGGTGTGGGCTCATCAGGTCTGAGGAAGTAGAGACCCTCACCTGACTTCCTATGGAGTCCTCAATGCAGAGGAAGCTTCGGGAAGATCTGCTCACATCTGAGCAGGGCTTTACTTGGTCCTTTTCCAGCTGGGAAGGGTCAACAGAAGGCCAGCCTCTGCCCTGTTGAGTGGCAATTTCCTTTGCAGGGAAGGAGACAGCTTTGTGAAACATTGGCGCTCACTGTCTTAAGCTCCCAGCTCCCGTCCTACCTGCAAACCAAACCCAGGCCCTTACCTGATTTGGTGACTGACCACCTGACCATTCATTTACTAAGGACGTGTTGTTTTCACGTGCTGACCCCAATTATCTGTGATGATTAGTGTGTTTCCTTAGTAAGCACCTGCTGTGCGCACTAGTCCATGAGTCAATACACAGATGAGGATCGGTGACCTAGAAAATGACTTACTACTATGGGATGGTTGCTTCCATAAGCTCTGCCCTTGACAAGACCTGCTTTTTCCTTTTTAACTAATTAGCTCTAATTACCGTGTATGAACGTCTGTCAGTGACTGATACCTTTAAGAATCCACTTCAGCCGTGAGCGCTCCAAAGGCATTAGCTCAGCTTTCCCCAGCTTTTAGTTTGTTGTTGTTTAATGTGACGACTAGGGAAATTCAACAGAAGTCTTCGGTTCTGGTGCTGGGGAGTGGGGGGGTGGGGCACAGATTTTGTAAAACCTGGGTCCTCATTCCTAGTCTGGGTAGGTCGCATGGTGCCGGGTGCTGCCTTGACCGCATGGTTCCAGAAGCCTGGTGCTCTCTCCTTTTGAGCAGCCCAGATTTAATGCCCTCCTCCTGGGGTGTGGTGGGATAGGAGTTGGGTGAATGTGCTCAGGTGATCCTGAGAGAAGTAAAATGGATGCTGGTGTCCTTGCTTTGGCGTCCAAAGCTTAACACTGTGGAGGCTTCCTGTACAACAGGAGACTCTTTAAAAATTACATTTAGGGGTGTGTGTGTGTGTGTGTGTGTGTGTGTGTGTGTGTGTGTGTGTGTGTAAAGACAGCTCGCAAAAGTCAGTTCTTGCCTTCCACCAGGTGGGATTGAACTCAGGTATCAGCTTTGGCAGCAGGTGCTTTTACCTACCAAGCTGGCTCTGTAGCAGGGATTTTTTTTTTTTTTAATTGTCTTCCCTCAACCAGGCTGGGCAGAAGACAAACTTAGTGCCACACCCGTGTACCTTTGCTCATGGGCTGCATTTCTGCTTGTCAGCCACATGAACAGGACCTTGGCTGGCTTCCTGTTTCCCAGAGTCCATCATTTAGCTCTGCAGCTGTTTTATGCCCTCCTCTCCATCCCCTGATGTGATCAGCTCCCTTAATATTGGCAGCAATCTCATTGAGGTTCTGGTTGAGGGATTTGTGGCCCATTGCCACATCTCAGGGCCAGAGTCCGATTTTAACTTTCGTTCCGATATCTTATTATCTGTGGGGTCAAGGAAAAATTGGAAATTCATTAATGCAACACATTCACTATAGCAAAATTTGAGGCAACCAAGTGAGTGAGGCCTTGAATTGGTCTTTCTGGCTGGTCTGTGGACTAGACAACGTTCTGTGATGTGTTCTTTCGTATTACCAACGCTGCAGAGCTCTGCCACCTGGACTGTAATAAACTGATCCCATTTCCCTTAATGACAGGCCTAATGAACTGTTCTCTTGACTGGGTCCCACCAGCCTCCTGTCGTTCTAATGCCTATACTGCCGCCCAGTGGCTGCCCTGCCCAATTACACATTTACTCATAAGTGCCAACTCTCATTTCGGCTTACACTCAGAGGCAAACTCAAATCTCAGCCCAACCTATGGGAGTCATCTTCTTACTATTTCTGTCCCATTCAGGTAGATGTCACTTTTGCCAGTGAGGTGGAGGCCAGCCACATGACTCTAGTCCACCAGACCATCTTCACAAAAACAACTGCACTGTGTGTGTGCATGAATTTGATTCAGTAATTTATTATTGAATTGTCTTTTACATTTGGCGAACTTAACCTCACTTACCTTGATAATGCAGATTTTATTTCACTCCTGAATCACCAGTTCTGATTTTGATCAGGTAATTGTTTAACAGCATCTTATTTGGGCCAAACTCTATGGACCAGGCTTCTATAATCTGCTAGACCTTGCCTCCTTTAAAGAAAAAACATTTTGAGCTGGAGAGCACTTTCTGCTTTTGCAGAGGACCCAGATTCGATTCCCAGCATCCACATGGAGGCTCACAAGAATCTGTAACTCCAGTTCCAGGGAATCTGATGCCCTCTTCTGACCTCTGCAGACACCAGGCACACACAAGGTGCTCATACACACTTGCAGGCAGAAACACTCATGCATATGAAGTTAAATAAATCTAAATTAAAAACCAAAAATAGCTCAAGTTCTATTTTGCTGTGGGTGTTATAGACCTTTGGAATTTAAGTAATGAAAAGCAAGTGCTTTCT
Organism: Peromyscus aztecus; assembly: GCA_902168405.1. Classification (NCBI taxonomy): domain Eukaryota; kingdom Metazoa; phylum Chordata; class Mammalia; order Rodentia; family Cricetidae; genus Peromyscus; species Peromyscus aztecus. Next base: position 6,343 of record CABHPQ010197163.1, on the reverse strand, counting down.
TTGAGAATGGTTCATTTGGTTTCCCGCTGTTATGTTTGAGCCAGTCACATCTCTTCTCAGACATTGGGTTGCTTCATTCATACGTTCGGGACATTCTCCGTGACTCTCAGGATTGTTGCAGATAATTAACTGAGATGAAACGTGAAAGTCTTTTTCCTACACTAACCTGCAAATGTGCTTCTAGCTCCAGTATTGCTGAAGAAGATCCAGGCAGAGATGGCTCCCGACCATTCTGGAAATGTGAAGCTGAGCTGCCAGTTTGCGGAAATTCACGAAGATTCTACCATCTGGTGGACAAAAGATTCGAAGTCAATAGCCCAGGTCAAGAGAAGGTGGGACACTCGTCCCCCCGACTTTCCACACTTAACTGTTTGTCTGTTTCTTACTGTGACTGTCAAGGAAAATGATAAGAGGAAATGAGAGGCAAGTTGAAGCAGAAATTCCATATCCAACACCTGTTATGGTTTGGATATGAAGTCCTGTCCGTGTCTGTCCCGCAAGGCTCATTAGCTCTAAGGCTTGATTGACAGATGATGGGCTTTGGGGAACCAATTAGAACATGAGTGCTCTGACTTCACTGGCCAATCCGCTGATGGCTTCACAACTTGATGGCGTTACTGGGAGGTGCTGGAAACTAGGATGTGAGGCTTGTTTGAAGCAGGTTATCTGGGGTGTACCTTTGAAGGGTGTGTCTCGTCTGTGGCTCTCGTCTGTCTGTTTCCTGGATGCCACCAAGTGAGAACTTTCATCCTCCATGTCCTTCTTCCATGAAATAAGCCCAGAAACATGGTGTCAGCTGGCCATGGATGGAACCTTGAGTCAGAAAGAAGTCTCTCCTCACTTTAAATAGTCTATGTCAGATATTTTTGTCCCAGTGAAGGAAGGCTAACACGATATTCAAGAGGAAGAGTGGAGCCCAGCTGTCCAGACAGGGGACATGGTGGCTGGTTCTTGCTTCAGCTCTGCCACCTTTGAGTTGTGTGTTCCTAGGAGCTGACAGACTCTCTGGTTACAGTTCTTAGAGTCAAGATACATACAGAATAATGTTCTAGTTTGAAGCTCTGTGGGCCTATGGATGGATACAAAACGCTGGAACTCTTACTTATGGGTGCTTTCTGATTCAATGCCCCCATTAATCTGATAAAGATCAAACAGAGCTAAGGAGAATCAACAGAGGGGAAAAGCCACAAGGTCCCAGAAAAGTAATGCTTTTGAGGAAGACAAACAGCCTCCCTTAAGATAGAAAGAGCATATTATACCAGGGTACTTAAGATGTCACAGGAATCAGAGGAGGAGGTGAGTGTGAGGATCATTGCCCAAACACCTGATGTAAGTCAGCCCCACTCAGCTCCCTAAATCAGCCCAGTAATGAATGAACACTTGTTCAAAAAAAAAAAGAAAAGAAAAAAAAAAACAAACACCCCCCCCCCCCAAAAAAAAAAACTAGCGAAGTCCAGGTTCATCTGGCAAGTTCTTGAAACAACTCAATAGAGATCAGCATAATTTAAGCAGCTCCCAGAAACTTCTTTCTGCCAGAGAGGCCTTGGGTCAGGTCCCCAAGTCCTTGGAGGTACTTCTAGCCCTTTAATCCCAACAGAAATAAGCTGAAAAGGTAGAAAATACAAACCCCTATATCCAATCAAATACTCATGCTTGGAATGAGTGTCTGGAAATTATTTCTTGAATGTTCCCATTACCCTGCCTGTCTTGTGCATGACTTAAAAACAATTAAAATAGCAAAGACATGCTTTGATTTTTCAATCATGGCAGCTCCCTAGAGCTTTATTTTTAAATTACTCATTATTGATTTTAATTCTCTTCTGAAACTGTCAGTCAAGAACAATGATCCGGCACTTCCAGTAATTTTTAGTGAACTGTTCCTGTTCTAGGCTCAGATTAGTGTTTGCACTATCCAGGTCTTTTTGCATATAAGGAATATTTCCAAAAACCCAACCTCCCTCTAGGGAGCACACGTCACTAGTAAGCACTCAAGGCCTTTAAAGTCTTGGTAACATTTCTCTGTTTCTTCTTGGAAATGGCTTTGTTAGACCAATTTGCTTTGTTGCTTGAGAAAGTTTCTAAGTCACAACTCCCTTGTCCATAGATCATTTGCATGATTTCAGATGGGTTTTCAAATGCTTGTTAGTTCCTCTCACCCCTCACTTCCAGTTGAGCACTTTATTTTTATATGTCCCTACCCGAAGCAGCTCAGTGCCTTGCGTCAGCTGGCTCTCTATCCTTCTAGTGAAATAACCCGAGATAACTAACTCATAGGGGGGCTTATTTTCTCACCATTTTAGAAGTTCCATCTAAGACTTAGCAGACCTATCACTCTGGGTCTGGGGATGGGGATTCCAGATGCCAATGGGAGGGGCCTGTGTTAGAGTGAAATGCTGACGTCATAGCTAGGAGTACAGCCCCGAGAGCCACAGTCCCCCTGGAGGACATGTCCTCAATAATTTAAAAACCAACTTCTATGCCTTACCTCCTAAAGGACCCACTAGTACCACCCTGGGGACAAATTTTTAGCATATGCACTTTGTGGGGGACATTCACCACCCCAACTATAGCACTTGCACAGGTATAGATTTCAAAGAGTGGAACTCCCTCAAAGGTGACCTGAACCTGTAGCAAAGGTCTTAAACTCCCCACATGAGAAGGGAATCAATAAGATGGTAAAACTGTTCAAATGGGCATCTGAAGAATGAAGATGTAAATAGCCAATAAGGCAAAGGGATATATAAAATATATTTTCAAATAAATACAAAGCCAGCTTATGTTTTACAGGCACTAGACGTGGGAGTTACCTTTTCTTCTGCACAGAAACCTTCGAGTCAATACATGACTCAAAACTGTCTGGATGGATGATTTGAATGTTTGTTTTTGTTTTACGAGATGGGAATCTCACTAGTTGTCCAGGCTAGCCCTGAACTTGCAGTCCTCCTGTTTCAACCTCCTTCATAGTTGACAGTACAGGCATGTGCCACTGCCCAGAGCTGGATGTGTTCTATTTTAAATAAGAAACAGCAAGGGCAAACGTAGGGGCAATCTCCTAGAAGCAAAGTAACCTTGTGGTGAGCCTGCCAGGGACACGCAGTCACCTCTGTCCAAGTTTTAGGTAATTTCCTTAACAGGCTACAGTTTGGAAGTTTCTTGTGACCAGGGCAAGACTTGTAGACCCTGGAGACACCACAAAAAAAGAATACAGTAGCATGCACTCTGTGTGGTGTGTGTGTGTGTGTGTGTGTGTGTGTGTGTGTGTGTGTGTGTGTTGTGTCTCCAGGGAGCTTTCAAGTTGGTGGTCTCTAAGGCTGTTGTGGCCGTTCAGACTTTTTTTGGCCTCTAGGAACCGACTCTCCTCTCTGGAAAAATAGGCACTTGGGAATGTCATGAGATTTTGAAAGAAGCGTTGTACACAGGGAGTGGTCCAGCTGATGGCTGGGCAAGGTCTTACTGCTGGACTCCAGACAACAATGAGCTGGATGCTGCTGAAGGTACATCCCCATCAGATGATCCTGGGGAGGGAAAAGCGAGGACTGTTCAACCCAGCTTGGGTGCTGAGTGGATGCTGCCAGCTGCCCCTGGGTCCTTGGGAATGAGGTTAGGTAATCTCCGAGGAGTCTCTGGGTTAGGCTTCTCTCCTTCCAGCCAGTTTCACCTTTGACTGTGTTCTTCTGGTCACACTCTTGGTATAGCCATCTTTGACATTTGTTTTCAGAGCTGAGCATCTTCTGTTCAGCCTTGGCTGCATGTAGCCCTGATGTCCTAAAGACTGAGAAATTCCCTCCTTATAGAGTATAGAATAAGGACTCAGATTTCCTCTCTGGCTCAAAAGACGCAAGATCCTCTTTTACTTTCCATAGTGACATTGCTGTATCTCCTCTGGGTTAATGACTGCTTTTCTTCCATTTCACTGAATCCCCATGACTAAACATGTAACTGCCCTCTTGGGACACAAAGAAGTGGTTTTTCTTCATGGAGGAAGCCCATTGACACAACCAAACCCCACCTTCATGACTCACGACCAAGGTGAGGCCTTTTGTTAGAGACTCAAATGCCTGGTGTCTGCTACTCCCCATATTCCAGTTAACAAGAGACCTTGCTCTTTCTGGGTTCACACACCGGAAGCTGAGGGTGGAGCTAAGTAATGTGTCCTAGATCCACCACATGATTGGAATCCAGGCCCTTCTGATGTCTCAGTATTTTTTTCCCAGAAGGAACTGGGGCAATGAGAGAAGGCAGCAAGTCAGATGAGGTCTTCCTGAATCTGGACCAAGAACCAGAGAATTCTTGAGCTTCAGGATGACGCTCATGGGACAGTTTTCTTAAATTTAGTTCCAGCCTTTTAGGGGGATCTTGACTACCCCTTTCCATGAGTGTTGCTGTGCTGGTCTCTACATCCCTAGAGAGGGAGTCCCCCCCACTCTCTAGGACTCCTCTGTATTTACTCTGCCAGGAAATGCTCCCCTTAGATATGGACCTGTTCCTGTCTAGTCTTAATCTTCTTCAGGATATGTTCAAAGTCCCAAACAGAGGAGAGAGTGGTATAATTTGGCAGACCTTGGTTTCAACCACTGGTCTATTCCTGGCAGAATCAATCAAAGAGTTGGCACCTATCGAAGAAACAACCAACAACAAAGCCTTATGTTGAGAGAACAACTGAGACAGACCTCGATGAGGGGATGCTTGTGGTCAAACTATGAGGCAACCCAAACGGAAGTGCACACTGTACGCAACCCTCAGGTGTGGACGCAACTACAACAGTGTTTTAGTATAGTTTTGCAGCAAAGTACATTGTTTTCAATTTTTGAATAAAGACTGCAGCTCTAACCATTGACATAGTTATCTCTGACTTAAGGGCAGGGATCAGAAGTTACTTGGGGAGCCAGCCTAAGGTCCAGCTCCAATCTCTTAGTGTCTCATTTCCCTTATCATCTGTGGATTGGCAGCAGTGATTGTCGGTCTCTTACACTGTTCTGAGGATGACACGAAGGTGATTTTTCATTTGCCTGATACTTAGCAAGAACAATACATTAGCTGTCACGGTCATCATCGTCATCATCATCATCATCATCATCATCGTCATCATAGTCATCCTCGTCATGCTCTTTATCCACCATACCATCAGTTTTTGTATTCATAGTAATTAGTAATTAGTATTGGGCAGGTTGATGGAGAGATAGACATAGTCACTAAAGTGTGATTATTTAAAAGTGCCCTGTGTGGTGATATGTTGTGTACCCCAATAAAGCTTATTTGAGGATCAGAGGACAAAGCCAGCCACTAGATTAGACATGAGGCCAGACAGTGATGGCACACACCCTTAATCCTATCACTTGGGAGGCAGAGATCTGTCTGGATCTCTGTGAGTTCAAGGCTACACTGGAAACAGAGTCAGGCAGTGGTGGCACACACCTTTAATCCCAGGACTTGAGATCTCATACCTTTGCTTGGAAAGTACACATGCCTTTAATCCCAGGAAGTGACAGGGTTGGGTGAAAAACGGTATATAAGGAGTAAGGAGACAGGAACTAATCAGTTCAACTGACACCCTCAGGGGTGAGGACTCAGAGGCTTTCAATCTGAGGATTCGTGGAAACAGGATCGGCTGAGGAGTTGGTGAGGTGAGATTGGCTGTGGCTTGTTCTGTTTATCTGGTCTTTCAGCTTTCACCCCAATATCTGGCTCTGTTTTTTTTTTAATTAATAAGACCGTTTAGCAATTCGTGTTATAGCCCTGAACATGTTTGAAGGGAGACTGAGGCAAGAGGATTGCTTGGGGCCTGGAATTTGAGACCAACATTGTGAGATCCCCATTACAAAACAAAATCACCTACCAAGTGGGAGCCCTCAGTTCTGGATCCTCATGTAAAGCTAGGAGCCATTTTCTTCTGCTTTTTTTTTTTTTTATTGTATCTGTGTTTAGACTTGGATTTAGAGTCAATGACTTCTCTTACACACAGGATACCTGGATGATCAACCTAATTCAGGTGAACTCTGAGCTATCTATGCTAACAGCAGTTCCCAGATTTTAGCATTCCAGTTCTTGACTTTCCTGCTGTCCACCCTCCAGAACGTTTCTGCTTGTTCATGTTGTGTGTTGGAGTAAGAATATTAAACTGAAACCAGGCAGTGGTGGTGCACACTTCTAATCCTAGCATTTGGGAGGCAGGGGCAGGCAGATCTCTGTAAGTTTGAGGCCAACATGGTCTACAAAGTGAGTTTCAGGACAGCCAAGATGTTACATAGAGAAACCCTGTCTCAAAAAAACCAGAAAAAGAAAAAGAAAGAAAGAAGGGAAGGAAGGAAGGAAGGAAGGAAGGAAGGAAGGAAGGAAGGAAGGA
>CABHPQ010197162.1:0-35268 GCA_902168405.1 Peromyscus aztecus | reverse complement strand
AGGAAGGAAGGAAGGAAGGAAGGAAGGAAGGAAGGAAGGAAGGAAGGCAGGCAGGCAAGAACATTAAACTGCTATGCAGTGATCCTCTCTATGTGTAAATACATTGTTTAATTAGCTGGCTGGGGAAGTTGGGTCTATCAGTCAGCCCATTGACTGAAAGCACAGGGCAGGAGACGTTAACTCCTTCCTCTTGAGAGCATTAGAACTTCAGAATGACGAAGCATGTGAATGTTAATGTCCCCTATTCCAGCGCAGGGGACAACTCCAGTGTTTCCTTGGCCATCGTCCAAGCTGGTCAGAAGGACCAGGGCCTCTATTACTGCTGCCTCAAGAACAGTTATGGAAAAGTCACTGCTGAGTTTAACCTCACAGCTGAAGGTAAACCTCGGCTTCTTCTCGGCTGCTCGTCAAAGCCCCGGGCCCCCGCCAGCTCAGAGGGACACCCATCCTGACTCCCGTCTCTTTGTTTCCTTCTAGTTCTCAAACAGCTTTCAAGGCGCACGGAATATCGAGGTAAGTGACGTGAGCCGGCCTGTCAGAGAGTGGGCTCCCCACCAAAACACAAACCAGCTCCTTGAAGAACACTCATTGTTCGTGCACTCTTCCAACCAAGCGGAGCATCTCCCCGGAAGGGCTGCCGAAGTGCATGATAACTCAGGATCCATTTCCACGGGGCTGGGAGGGTCATTCTCCCAGCTAGAATTTCAGTAGATTACAAATACCTAGAAGTGTATTGTTTGTGGAAAAGATTGAACAGTAGCCATGCAGTTTTGGGAAACAGTGCAGGGGAGTTTGGATTAGAATTTTTCCTTTAGACATAAGCCTTCCTTGCATGGAGCTTTCTCGCCATTGATGCTTACATTTTGATTCTTCAATTTTCTTTTCAGTTTGCCTAGCTAAGCAGAATATAACCTTGTTTGATTGCATTCTAATGAAAAATGAAAGATGTGTTTTGGGGCTGTCTTTCAGTATATCTGGTGTTCTGTAGTCCAATAGCAGGTTCTGAATATCCATGGAGCTAGCTGCTAGGCCATGTACTGAGTTTCCACAGCCTGGGGTAGTCTGAGCTTGCCATGCCGTGTATTATTCCCGCTAGGAAAATGACCTGTCCACCTGCACCCACCTACCCTTACCCATTGTGGTAGGAGAGTGGGCAGGTTCTCGCCAATACAGTCTTCCAACGCTTGTAATCTAAATTACCCCCACGCGATCCCTTTTTGACAAGATGTGATGCTGGCGAGAACTGCCCATAGCAGCAAGGCAGCTCCACACACCCCTGCAGCCAGCCTTGCATCACCACAAGCTCAGACCACCTCTGCCACAGCATAGCACCATTGACCAATTTCAGAAGAGATAAGCATTGATGGTTATATTGGATGAGCGTCTAGAAGATGTGCTGTATGATATTTAAAGCCAGGAAAATATCTGAGACCTCTGGAAAGCAAGACAATGGAGAGAATCAGGGTATTCTAATGTCTAGTACACAGAAAACAACAGAGACTGCTGGGTGTGGTGGCTGTATCTGTGACCCCAGCTCTGGGGTGTGTGTGTGTGTGTGTGTGTGTGTGTGTGTGTGTGTGTGTCCTGCCTTAGCTACATAGTGAGTTTGAAGCTAGCCTGGTCACATGAGACTGTCTCAAAAGGCAACAAAACAAAACAGCAACAAAATCCCTAGAATCATGATTTAGAAATGGTCTAGCAAACACAGATATTACTGAATGTAACAGGAGTGCTTAGGAGGCTGAGGCAGAAGGATTGTGAATTCCATGCCAGCCTGGGATACACAGCATGATTGTTAAGGAGTAGGGGAGGAGGGAAGGAAGGAAAGAAAGGAAAAATATATATATATATCCAAAACAATAATAAACTTAATAGAAGTGTCTCAGGACCTCAATCCAGTACTACATAGGCATCTTCATTGTGAAGTATCCTGTGCTGAGGTTTGAAATCTTCCTCCCTGTTTCTGGCCCACATGCCTCCAAGTCAAAGTGCACCACGAGCCTCCTCCTCTCTTACACATACTACAGCCGCTGTCGGAAGAGCCCTGTGTCCCGTCACCCACTGACCATCGCTCGCTGTGCGTGGCTCAGATGTCTCCTTCAACTTCAATCATTAGGTTTGCATGAATTCGTTTCTTAGGGTTGTTTTTCCAGATAAGGATGGGACTTCAAGGAAAATAGGCGACAGGCCACCAAGTGCAATAAGACCCTTGCTATAGTCGAGTGACTCCAGCTGGAGTTTGGGTCTGGACCCTGAAGACATTTGTGTCTGCCCTGCTGTAACTGGGGACCCCAGTTTCACAGACTCGCAGCAGGGTGCCGGGCATACCAGCCTTGTCCCAGACTGTACCTTCAGGTGAAGAAGCTGAACCCTGCTTTTAATCAGGTCTTCTTCAGAAGAATCTCCCGTTATCTTAGTTGTGAAATTTTATTCATTCACTTCTCCCTATGAAGAACCAGCGATACTTTATAAAACAGTCTCTCATTTAAAAGAACTAAGCTCATGGGAAAACCCAAAACAAATGATGGACCAGATAAAACACAAACTAGCACAGCTTAAAGATGTTATTACATTAAAACTTTTTTTCTTACATTTGTTTATCTGTGTGTGCATGTATGGAAGCCAGATAACAGCTTCCAGGAATTGTTCCTCTCCTTCCACTATGAGGGTTCCAGGAATCCAACTTGGATTTCCAGGCTTGGGCGCAAGCACTTTTGCCCGCTGGGTCATCCTTCGGCCCGATGTTATAAAAATGTATGAATATGTTCATGGATTGCTTTTTTTCCCCACCTCACAGCAAGCCCGGGCTGTCGGCAGCCACACAGATTCTCTGTAGCAGAGAATCAAGCAATGAATTCCAACCCTGCACACGATTCTCCACAGCTGGTCTGTTGCAAAGAGTCTTTTCCGCCCCCAGCCAGGAACTGCCCTCCAGGAGGCTGGGAGGATGAGCTGGAACAATGTCGGCCTTTCTCAGGCTTTGGAGAAGAAGCAGTTTCTTCCCAGCCACAGCCTGTGTGGTTTTCCTGTCGTTCCTGAAGGTCCCTGCAGTCCCTCTGTCATTCTTCCAGGGAGGAAACTGTCCTAAGAAGGAATTTCTCCTGCCAGCTCCCACTTTAAGCAAAGCCTGAGTACTGACTTAAATGAGTCACAGGTGTCACCAAAGAAGACACCTTTGGGTGTCTTCACAGGGGAGGCGGTTCCAACCGACTCCAGCTCTTCCCTCCAGAACATTCTAGGGACCATGACCCCTCCTCAGATTTTTAATGTTTCCCTCTAATGGTTAGATCCTCACTAAAGTGATGTTCGCGTTAGAATTTATAGTCAGGATTGTTAATTGCGCCACACAGAATGCTGTATTTAGTCTAGAACAACTTTCACCTTTAGTTAATTACATTTGATGGTTTTCTCTGAACTGCTCTGTGTGTACGCAGTGCTGGAGGCAGCGCAGGGCTGGGTGCTTGCTAGGCAAGTCCTGCTCCAATCTGTTGAGTCTTTGAACTGTGTGGAGCTCCGAGGTCCTTGTTGCTGACCAGGTGCCTTCCTCTCTGGCCTCTGGACTTTGGAGCATCTTTCTGCACTCCCCACCCCCTTTCTTGTGCAGTTTCCCGACGGTCACCATTTCTTCCTCCTGAAAAGTCCCCTACCTGCTGTTTATGCTTTCTGGCAATACTATTCAAGAATAACCCTGTCTCTTCCGGCTTCACAGCTAGTTTGAGTCATAGGCTGCTTGTGCACAGGCCTGCATTCATGCTTGCGTGCGTGCGTGCGTGCGTGCGTGCGTGCGTGCGTGCGTGTGTGTGTGTGTGTGTGTGTGTGTGTGTCTGCTTCTGTGCATGCAGGCCAGAGGCTGCCAATGGGTGTCTTACTCTACTGCTCTCCACTAGTATTTTGAAACAGGACTTCTCACAAACCATTTCTGCCAGGCTGGCTGGCAAAGCCCCAGTGGGTCTGTCTCCACCAGGCCACCCCTCCCCATGCTAGGATTACAAGCACACAGTACTATGCTCAGGTTTTTTGTTTGTTTGTTTGTTTTTAATGTGGGTTCTGGGAATCGAAATTCAGGTCATGCTTAGGCAGTGAACACTTCACCCACCAAACTGTCTCTCCAGTCCCATGGGCTGCTCTTAAAGCTGTGGTTTGAAAATACTCCAAGAAGAGAAAGACATTCCTGTATAAAATTGTGAAATGAGATTTTCACATGCCCATGATTTATAGCTTCTTGTAAATACTCAGAAAGATTTCAGTTTTTGCAGCTCTGAAGAATAGAAAAGTATTTTTAAAAATGTAAACATTTTAAAATGTCAGGTGTGGGAGTACATGCCTTTAACCGCAGCACGCAGGAGGCAGGCAGATCCCTGGTGCGTTCAAAGCCAGTCTGGTTGACACAAGAAGTTTCAGGCCAGTCAAAGCTACACAGTAAAATCCTGTCCAAACATAAACAAAAAATCGAAATAGTCCTATCTTATTGAAAGCCATCTATTTTGTTCACTTAACAAATAAGTCTGATTTGACCACCTCTAGTTTAGGTCAATTTTTGATTGGCTCAATCTACATCATGAAACTCAGAAAATAATCTACGGCTCTTTTATGAAAAATCCAAAATGATTCTACTTTCTAGAAGTTCCTCTTCGATGAAAATTCGTTTGACTCGTGCATTAGTTACTTTCCTATTGCTGTGATAAAACATGACTAAAGCAAATTATAAAAGAAAGTGTTTGATTATGGTTCCAGAGGGTTAGTGTCCACGATAGCAGAGTGAAGGCGTGGAACCATGATCCGTCTCTCTGGGTTCTACAGGCCACCTTTGCCTTTATCCTTAAAGGGATAGTAGTTAAGCCACAGACCAGAACTGGCGAGATGACCCTGCTCACTGTAAGCTGTACTGTGTTTTAGGATGTGAAGAGATCGAATTCAGCCAGCTCATCTTCAAGGAGGACGTCTTCAATGACAGCTACTTCGGGGACCACCTACGTGGCCAGATCTCCACGGAGGAGCTTCACTTCGGGGAAGGGGTGCACCGCAAAGCTTTCCGCAGCACGGTGATGCAGGGCCTCATGCCCGTCTTCCAGCCCGGCCACGCATGCGTGCTCAAGGTGCACAATGCTGTTGCCCATGGGACCAGAAACAATGATGAACTTGTGCAGAGGAACTACAAACTCGCTGCCCAGGTGGGTGAGTGAGCCCACGGGGGTCTCTTCGAGTGTGAGAACAACGTATAAATAACATGAGATGAAAATGGGACTCAGGCTTGAGAGGAGTATTTCCGCAAGGGCGTTCGGCTTCTTCAGGGTGCGGGTTAAGGCTGAATGTTTGGGGGACTTGACTTCTCGGTTCTCATAAGGAATTGGGCTTCGCTCAGGGATAACTTTCCTCTTGTCATCGGGGTCCAGTGGGCTGTGGTCATGTTGGTCCCTGAGGATATGAATCCACTTGGACAAGGGGTGATATAGAAGGAGGGTTTCTAAGTGACAGTAGATTCTGGGATCCCCGAGGACAGATAAAACCAGCATTAGTCTGTGAAGAAGAGGGAAAGAATGCTCAGAAGGGTCAGGATATTCGCCATGTTTCTTGCTTTTCTGGGTTTATTCAAAGTCTGCCTATAAAGTCTAAGGAAAGACTGAGTGAAATGCCTAGCTAAATTTCCCCTCTCTAAAACAGAGCTTCGGAAAAAGGGGAAGGGAAGAGTTCAAGGGCAAAGAACACCACCGTATTACTTCCTGTACCTTGACCTCTGTGGTTCTCCTTGACGCCAGCAGTGGCTAAGCTGACAGGGTTAGGTCTAGAACTTGCCCAATGTGCCCCTTTAAAATGTTACCCACGGAATTGGTAGACAGGATTGGGTGAAGCTTTCGTGTACCATCAACCATTGACCACCCATGGTCCCGTCGGGCACAGAAATGTCCCATGGTGCTGTGTGCAGATGAGAGCAATTCCTACACTCCGAGTGAGACAGTTTTCCACGTGTGTTGACTTCACCCTAGAAGCCAACCTCTTCTCTTCATCCCCCCTCCCCCTTTCCCTCCTCCCCCTTCTATCCTCTCAAGCACACCCATCAATGGGACATCCCCACAGCATCTTGACTCCTGGTCACACAGGCTTACAGGGTAGAAAGCAGAATCCACTTGGCTTTTCCTAAGGAACACTCTTACCAAATGTTCACTGTTTACTATTCAAATTCCACCTCTGAAAAGGAATCGGGGAGGATCCTGGGGAAAACCAGGAATGCCCTTACCAACCATGGTCTGACATCATGCCAAAGAGTCAGTCCCCTTAGGTCAGGGACAACCTTCCTCCATGCTGGTTCCAGAAATATAGTTCCCAGACACTTGGCCTGTGTCTTAGGTAAAGAGCACCTTTGTAACTGGCACCATATTGTAATTTTTGTTTCTGGGCTATAGTTTAGTGGCGGAACACTTGCCTAACATTCACAAATTCCTGGCAAGTGTCCCTGGCACTGAAAAAAAAAGTTGCTTCTGTGATGCCAACTGGATATGATGGGGCCTAGGAATCTATTCATCTGACTAATCTTAGGAACATGTATCATCTTGCTGAGCAATATTCTGAATTCTTCTAATCATTCGGATTTATGATGTATTTGGGTAATACAGGAATGCTACGTTCAAAATACTGCCAGATACTATGCCAAGATCTACGCCGCTGAAGCTCAGCCTCTGGAAGGCTTCGGAGAGGTGCCAGAGTAAGTTTGCTTACTGCCTGTGACTTGCGATGGATGTGGAGGGCCTGGACGGTAGGAGGGTAAGAAGGACCCATCACCGGTCACGTGTTGGATTTAGTCTCTCTGACTCTAAACTCTGTGAGGGATCACATAGCTTCTGTCCTGTTCTGGTTTGGTCTCCAGAGGTGTAAGAGAATGCCTGGTAGATATTACATCTTTAAATTTAAAACGTTTAATTATATGGGGTTGGAGAGATGGCTCAATGGTTAAGAACACTGGCTGCTCTTCCAGAGGACCTGGGTTCAATTCCACTCACATGGTGGCTCACAACTGTTCTAGGAATTCTGATGCCCTCTTTTGGTCTCTGTAGGCACTGTACACATGGGGTGAACAGGCACACACACATGCAGGCAAAACACCATACAAATGAAAATAAGTTAATTTAAAAATTGTAAATTATCTGCTCATATGTGTGTCTTTGTGTGGGAGTGTGCAGATGCAGAGTTCAGAAAGGGCATCTATTCTCCTAGAGCTGGAGTGACAGGTGTTTGTGAGCCACCAGACATGGGTATTGGGAACAAAACTAGAGTCCTCTGCAAGAACACTAAGTACTCTTAAGCACTGAACCATTTCTCCCGTCCCTTGATAAATATTCTTTTTTTTATTTTTTCTGTGCTGCCAGAGAGATGGCTCAGGGTTTAAGTGCACTTGCTGCTCTTCCAGAAACCCAGATAAAATTCCCAGCATCCACATGGTGACTCATGACCATCTGTTACTCCAGTTCCAGAGGATCTGATGCTTGTTTCTGGCTTCCACAGGCACTGCGTGGATATGATGCTAATCTACAGGAAGGCAAAACACCTCTATACATAAAACACAAACACTATTTTTAAAAGTTTTTTTTCATTTTTTATGGGTTTTGGAGACAGGGTTTCTCTGTGTAGCTTTGCGCCTTTCCTGGAACTTGCTTTGTAGACCAGGCTGGCCTCGAACTCACAGAGATCCACCTGCCTCTGCCTCCCGAGTGCTGGGATTAAAGGCGTGCGCCACCATCACCCGGCACAAACACTATTTTTAAAAGTTTATTATCATTATTGTATATGTGTGTGTGTATACACAGTGGGGCTTATGTGCCACGGCACACACGTGGAGGTTAGATGATAGTTCCATAGAGTTGGTTCTCTCCTTCCACCTTGATGTGGGTTCCAGGGGTTGAACTTAGGTCCCTAGGCTTGTAGAGCAAGACCTGATCAGTCTTGACCTCACCAGCACCGCTATTCATTAAGTAAATATATATGAGTGAAGAGAAGAATAGATTCTACCACGTGAGATAGATACCATGGTATCTAGAAAACTGGACACACCCCACTCATAGACTCGCCTTCACCACCTTGTCTAAACAATGAACAAACAAACACAAGGGAACAAGAGACTATCACAATACGGCTAATAAGCCATGGTGACATGGTGGGGAAGACCAGGGACACTGGAGCAGAATCCACCTCCCATAATCCTCTGGACAGGAATTATATGCTTGATCCACTCATTGCCTAAGTATTTTGAGGCTCAGCAAATTTCTGAGAGCCTGGAGCCTGTGTTTATTAGCTGTTTCTATGATAAGGTCATGTTTGCATGCTAAGTAGGAAGAGAAAGGGCCAGGTCAGGACACTCCGGAAACGGAGGCAGAGCGGCCATTTGTACATCAGAGAAAACCAGTGGGAAAGAAGGAAGCAGTTCTCGTCTGCTCCCCGTCACTCAGAAACCCTTCCCCTTGGGTGGTATGATATAGTAGGAAGTCCGGTACCTTCTACCAAGAAGCACTTGACACGTGTCTAGTACAAGGAGATTCGGCAGCAACTTTAGCAAAATTAATACGCTGCTTTCCTGTTCAACACTAAGACAGTAGCTGGGCTGAGTTCAATTTCATGATGTAGTAACTTGCCCGTCCATTGTCTTTCTTGTTCCTATTCTCCAGCCTCTGTTCTCTTAAGTTTTACCTTAAGGGAGGAAAGGTAGAAACTGTAACAGAGTCTTCGGGGAAAAGCTACGTCCTGGCAGTTCCGACAGGCTAGGCTTGGACACCTGTCCCAGTGTGACCAGTGATGGTGAAAAGCAGAGAAAGGGGATTGAACTCGTGCTTTGGGAAGAGGAATGGAAAAGGAGTCCCATGACTTCAACTTCATCCTTGGGATACTGACGAGAGCTGAAGGTTGAACTCTAAGAAGAGCCAGGCTGTGGTGGCACACGCCTTTAATCTCAGTACTTGGGAGGCAGAGGCAGGGTGGATCTCTGTAAGTTCCGGGCCAGCCTGGTCTACAGTGTGAGTTCCAGGACAGCCAGGGCTACACACAGAGAAACCCTGTCTCACCAAAAAAATATTTAAAAATTTAAAAAAATTAAAACATTTTAAAAAAGGAAAAGAAAGAAAAGAAAAAAGAAAAGAAAGAATTGTATCGGGAGGCAAGAACTATGCATAACTAAGCAATGTAGAGGGCCAAGTGTATGCATAATTAATCCTCCATCTTTGCTTCTGCAAGGTGAGCCAGGGTTGTTATTGCCATCACCCCTGAGGATGTGACCTGGTTCCTGCGGCTGCTCCAGGGTGCAGCCTCATCCTAGTGGATGATTGACCTATCTAGGGTGCGGTCTGTCTTGGGAGGTTTTGCTGTTTCTGGAATCCAGGGGTTGGGAGGATGGCTGGTCTCTGTGGCTTCAACCTTGACCTGAGATGAGACAGGTTAGGTAGGCAGGCACTCCTTAAGTGTTTAACATGTCTAGGCAAAATCAAGCAGGACTCTAGCCCAAAAGAAAGGAGTCAGACACAATGAAGGTACAGCTGCCAGGCTTTCAGCCTGCTTTTAGTTATCTTGTGGCCCCAAATGGGGAGTCAATGCTTTTATGGTCCTTTTTTTATTATTACATTTTTATGAAGTGCGTGCGTGTGTGTGTGTGTGTGTGTGTGTGTGTGTGTGTGTGTGTGTATGTTACAGTGAACGTATGGAGGTCAGAGGACAACATGTAGGAAAGGGTTCTCTCCTATGACCGTGAGGGTCCTGGGTATTGAACTCAGGTCATCAGGCTTGGTAGCAAGTGCCTTACCCAGTGAACCATCTCACTGAGCCACATAAGCAGTTTCTAAGCGCCTGTTGTAAAAACAAAGCCATAGTGTTCTACTACAAGGGAGACGAGTTTTGTGCAGCTTGTCTCTTGCGCTACTTGGGGACCTTTAAAAGGAAAAGAACACACAATGAATACCAAGATGGGTATCACTCAGAAGGGTGAGCGCAGTTAGGGAATGGACACTTAATTGATTTCATCCATATCCACCAAACAGGACACAGCCCTAAAGACAGATGAGGACATTTTTCTATCAAAAACTGTTTCTCCTTTCTTACAATAGAATTTGTGACTAGATGAGTGGTTATAGCATATGGAAGGGTTAGTATTCTCTGAAGGATGTCTAGGCCAGATAATCACAAACCTAAATCTGAGAACTCTACATCAGGGATGAATGCATGTGTGCCCTGAGCTGGCCCTGCACACACACACACACACACACACACACACACACACACACACACACACACACACACACACCGTGTTTACAGAAATGGGCCCCTGAAGCTGTTTTCTTTGTAGGGAGTTTTAGGGATCTGAAGACAAAACACTCCATACTCCCTGCAGTTTTTGTTTTTGAATTCATGAATATCAATGATATCACATTGTCTATGCAAACGGCTCCAACTGGGCAGAGACCAGGCTAATTGGGATGGTGAGTAATGCCCAGACTTTGTTCTGGCTCCTCAAAGGCTATAGAATTAATAAGAACCCAGACAAACCTCGAATCCTTTTCTTTGGTGGGTAATTGACCAGGAGCAGTCTTCAGGAGGTTCCCCGAGTCTTGCAAATGTGACAAATCATGATAGACAGACAAAGGCTTGATGAGCAACCTGGTGTTTTTTAGGGATTTGCAGTGGGGCCACGGCTCCAAATATGCCCCTCCCATCTGACGGCCCCAGATACCTCTTTAACAAGACACAAAGGCTGCCATCCTAAGTTGGCAAAGAATGCTTTAAGAGCTTTTCACTGGCTCCTCCTTCCACCTGGAAGGTTCTCTCCTAAGATACCCTCATGACTGCCCCCAGCTTTCCGCAGGTCTCACTCAAATGTCTTCTCTTAATAAGCAAAGACTTCTGAGTTCCAATAAAATCACAGCTCCTTCCCCATCCTGGTGCAATCTCCTCAGCACTGCGTTAGACTTCCACCTGACATTTAGCACATGCATTTAGTCACAGCCTGTTACCCCCCATTTACATGTAAGTTTCAAGGGGGGTGGGAGGGGGGCGGCAGATGAATGGAAAAAATAATAAACAGGAAAGGACATGACTGTTTCTGGGTATGGTGGGGGAGAAAGTTCATTGTAGATAAACGGGAGAATGCAGGCAGGGACAGGGACATCCGGGAGAGTCCAGAGTGGATATGACCCTGAGCTTAGTCATTCGGGAGAGGAGGAGGGGAAGGTAAGAGGGGAACCAGGTGCAACAGTCAGGAGGTCAAAGGTACAAAAAGGGGCGGGTAACCAAAATGTCTGGAACATATAGGGAAGAGCCTCTGGGGGAAGGGCAGCCCAGCCCCTGGGGAGGTGTGTGGGTAGGAGGCAGGATATACCAGCTGTACCCTGTAACAGGTAGGGACTGAGGGATGCTGGGAGAACCTGACGGCCAGGTCCGCTTTGATGTGTTAAACAGACACCTCAGCCATTTGTCCCGGGTTTGAAACTTAACAGCAGGGCCTCTGTTATTTATTTATTTATTTTTTGTGTGTGTTTGTGAAAGAATGTCTGGAGCAGTGTTAATACATGGAGACCACTGAAGATGAATGTTTGCTTACTGAATGAAGGATGGATAGGTAAGGGATAGATGGATGGATCGGTGATGGTTACTGATCCAATGGATTACCGAGATAAAATGAGAGAGCCTGGCTTTGTGGCTCAGGCCTGTAATCTCAGCACTCTGGAGGCTGAGAGAGGAGGAGCTAGAATTGTAGGCTGGTTTAGGTCAGGCTACCTAGTGAGACCTTTATTTATTTATTTATTTATTTATTTATTTATTTATTTATTTATTCATTCATTCATTCATTCATTCATTTAAAACGGGGAGAGGTGCTGGAGAAATAGCTTGGCAGTTAAGAGCACTGACTGCTTTTCCAAAGGACCTGGGTTCCGCTCCCAGTTCACACACGGCGGCTCACAACCTTCTGTAACTCCAGTTCCTGGGGTTCTGATACCCTCTTCTGGCCTCCATGGGCACCATGCACACATGTGGTGTACATGCATGCAGGCAAAACATCCATACACATAAAATAAATTTTAAAAAATGGAAGCAAAGCCAAAGCTGGACATGGTGGTTCATGCTTTTAATCCCAGCACTTGGGAGGCAGGGGCAAGCCAATCTCTTTGAGTTCCAAGCCAGTCTGTTCAATATAGCAAGTTCCAGACCAGCCAGGGCTGTAGAGTAAGACAATATCTCAAACAAAACAAAACACAATGATATTAAAAGTAATGATGGAAAGGAGTTTCAAACCAATTCTAGAAGCAAAGTAGAAATGAGTCTTCTGGTTCATTAAATAATAATCGAGAACACTGCAAAAATATAAAATAAAATATGGAGTGGATCCTGAATTGACTGTGTGCCCTGCTGCTCCAGGTGATGGGAATGCCCAGACACTTGTGTTCCCATCTGAGAATGTGACATGTGACCATGTCCTCCTCCCTGACAGGATCATCCCTATTTTCCTCATCCATCGGCCCGAGAACAACATCCCTTACGCCACAGTGGAAGAGGAGCTGATTGGAGAATTCGTGAAGTACTCCATCCGCGATGGGAAGGAAATCAACTTCCTCAGAAGGGACTCGGAGGCTGGTCAGAAGTGCTGTACCTTCCAGCATTGGATATACCAGAAAACCAGTGGCTGCCTCCTGGTCACGGACATGCAGGGTGAGCAGAACGGACCACCCGGCTCTGGGGATGCTGTGGGCTCTGGGGTGTTCCTAAAGGAAGGAGGATGGAAAGGAAGGGAAGCAAAGAGGAGGAAAGCTGGGCTGGGTACCAGCAAGCATCTTCTCCCCAAGATGCTATTCATGTCCAATTGGAAATGAAGCTGGGCAATGGATGATTGGCTGAATGAAGTAATAAAATTCATCTCAATAACTACCAGCCGTGCCTTCCACTATAAAAGGTGGAGGCTGGCTTCATTGTTACACCCCAAAGTTCAGGACATATGGTTCTGATGTGTGAATATCTTCTACAGGGCTCTGAGGGACTCCTGTGAGTCTGTCCCCTCCCAGGAATGACTTCACACACACACACACACACACACACACACACACACACACACATTCTGAACAGACAGCTATTCGTTTTATTTAGATTCCAGCTGTACAATTGCTCCCCCCAAGCTGTCACCTTCAGAGTTAATTTTGCATTAAATGTATTTTGGCTACTGAAAAACAGCACCCTGGAGCTTCACGCACAGCTGGGTTTGCTTCCAGGCACTAGTAAACAACTGCAGTGGAATATTACATCTCTCCGTAGATGATGTGTGTGCTTAGATGTGTTGGCCCAGTGCTTCATAACAGGGTTTATTTACTGTCTGCTGCTCGGAAAAAAATCTCTTCATTGCCATGTCACTGTGGTGCCAGCTCACACATCATGCTTTAAGCCATGTCTCGGCTTTGTACACACCACAATTGAAAGTAAAAGAGACAAAACCAAATGCAGTTGTCACCTACCCTGAGTGCATTTGTTGGTTGATAGAAGTTTGATGGGACTGTGGGTTTGTGGGGTCAGAGGTGGGTTCGTGACTTGGAGTTAAGACCTGAGACCTGTTGAGACCACTAGGCTTTCTAAGGAGCCATCCCCAAGAAGACTGCAAACTCAGATTCGGAGAGTAGACTCCTGCCCTTCCTCCCATTAGAAACAACCCATAGGCCACTATCAGCCTCACCTCAGTTTGACAGGTGCCCATCGAATTGAAAGGAATGCCCTCCAGTGACTGTTGAAAACCTTTGTTGAACTGCTGACAAATAATTACAACAAGTGATGAAACTAGACTTCTGGGAAATTCTCCATCTCTGCCTCCCCTCATTTCCCCAGAGGCACTCTGAGATCACACACACACACACACACACACACACACACACACACACACACACACACACACACACACTACATATCCAGCTTCTAGGTGAGTTCTGGGAACTCGGATCAGCCCCCATGCTTGCACGCCGAACTGTCTCCCCTGACCTTGGCACCCTACTTTTCTAAACCCAAAATGGCAGCTGCCAACTGTGAGAGCAAGGGAGGACACTGCCCACGTTTAAGCACCTGTTGCCAAATGACTTTAAAAAATTGAACCTCACTGGAGCCTAGAGCTGTGGTGTTTAGACAGGACATTCCACGGAAAAAGATGTCCAAAGGGGCCTTTGCTATTTGGCGTCTTTTAAAAATGATTGGACTGCCTACAATAAAGTAATATAGAGCAGGCCTTCATATGCTCGGGCTGTTAGTAGCTTTGGAAGAATGAGATGACTCAGCTTTTAAAATCGTCACTGGGATCTCCAGAGTGCCATGTGTAGCTCACAGGTGCGTGTACAAAGCTGGGCTTATTGCTACTGGGTGACTCACCAGTCTGAATAGCAACATGGCGGCATTGTTGCCATACTCTGAGTGGACACTGGTGAACCAGAGCATTCTGCCTTCAGTTTGTCTTCCCAGGGCCTCTGGGATGGAGAGCTGTGGAACCAGGTTGTCATCCAATCCCATCCCAGAATTGGCTTTAGAGAGACTTGGAGCCTTCTTCCATACCCCAGACTGGTTTGTCACCTACCTGGCCACTCCATAGCCAAGTTACTTGCTTGGTGGCAGGGATCTCACTGCTTACAGCCCAGCTTATATAGGGTCAGAGTCAGAAATATGTCAGAAGTGCCCAACAGGTCTCCACTGGATTACATAGACGGGGTGCACTGAGGTAGGGCAAATGCCCAGAGCCACCATCCTAGAAAGTCAGAAGCAGAAAGAGTACCTGGAGAGAGCCAGAAGATGCTAGAAAGGCCCAGGGACCTCTACACTCTGGGCATGAGAACTGATGTTCTTCCTAATTGCTAGCCTGAGCCAGGTTAAGGATGCTGGCTGAGGCTGGGGCAGAGGGGAAGTGGGCAGTCCTTTACTGGAGTGGGATGCTCACCTTCCTCACACTGGAAGAGCAGGCTGTTTATTTTCCCTGCCTCTCTGGCTCCCTAGCTGCTTTCCAGCTGTCTTTCTTGGGAGCACAGTAGCAAAAAGGGTCCTGTGTGCCTGGGTTTCCAGCAAGGACATCTGGGGCTTTTTTGCTGACCCACAGTGGGAAGCTCAGTAGCCATTGTATTGTTTTGGATTTGGTATGTCTCATCAGCACCACGATTCCATGAATGAAGTTATTAAAAGTCTTAAATGACTGGGCCATGGATTCCAAGTGTCACTGTCCCCAGGCCAATGGCTGAAAGTCTACTTATAACTTGTGAATGTTTCCTAGGATCTGGAAATTCTCCAGCCAATGATAGGAAGCTATCTGAGTGGGAATGAGAAATTACATATGTGGAGTTTGGCTTTGAGTATGTTGCCTTAAACTTGCTTATTGTTGCAATTGGCCAGGGCAGTCCATGCCCACGCTTCCTTCTATTTAAGGGTTTCCACTTTCAGTGAGGAACAGGGGACCAGACCTAAGTCCAAGAGACATCATTTCTTGGGAGAAAACTCATGGGGAAAGTGCCAAGTCTCAAATTCATCAGCGAGCATCTGAGTCCCTCCTCCATCCTGGGGCAAAGCTAAGCCTGAAAGAGGCCTGCTTTGGGTCCTGCTACCCGAGTCACAGGTCTGCCCTCCCCATCATTACCTGCCACAGCAGGGGTAGGTCAGAGGGACTGTAAGTCTCCTGAGGTAGGGGGTAGGAACTGGGAGGAAAGCACACATGGATCCAGGAAGGCGATAAGCTGTTCCTGTCTGGCCTGGGAGAGTACGTGACCAATCCTTTCCATGCCTCTCCTAGCAACTCAAACTCTGTCTTTGCTCTCTCCTTCTGTAGGTGTGGGAATGAAGTTAACTGACGTTGGCATAGCAACACTAGCTAAAGGGTGAGTAGGAAAAAATGAAATAGGTGTCATTTCCCATTGGGCTTCCGGCAAACGCTGCTTGGCTAATGTGGACGAGTGGATTTCTTGTCTTTACTGTGGATGACAAATGGCCTTGGGAATGAATTCAATTCAATTCTTTTACTTACATAAAATATGTATGGACTTTGTTCTCAGAGGGGAACACATTTGCTTCCTAACTTTGAAGCAAACAAGAATGCTTGCAAACACATTTCCAGACTAACTACGCACAGGAGTGTCGTGGTGAGAAAATATTCTGGCATCGTTGGGATGTCTTTCAACTCAAATCCCCCAGTTTCTGCACTTATCATCGCCTATATTGAAAGTTTTCGTTGTTTTGGTTTTTGCAATTGGGAACAATAAGTTTTACATGTATATTTTTAGTTCACCCCCCCCCTGCAAAAAAAATCCTTTGGGTGGTTCATGGGCACGAGAGATTAGTACAGGAGCTCAGAGCCATTCAAACACCCGTGACTGGGTACCTGTCTTTGCTGCTGTTGGATTTGTTCCCCTAGCTGAGTGTAAGGACGCTGGTTTGCTCAGTTGCCTGCTCAGGTGATACTGTGACCATTAACCAGGCTGTTAACAAATTGTCCCATTTTGCTGCTTTGCCTGGGCCCCTTTGAAGAGAAAATGGCTATTCATATTTCTTCAACAAAATATTTTTAGACATATTCCCTCTCTCTCTATTTCTGAGAGAGAGAGAGAAAGAGAGAGAGAGAGAGAGAGAGAGAGAGAGAGAGAGAGAGAGAGAGAGAGAAAGAGAAGGAAGGAGGGAGTGTATATGTACACACATCCATGCCACCGTGCACATGTCAAGGTGTGAGACCTATCCCGAATGTGGGAGGTGCCTTTCCAGGCAGATTAAGAAGGAGAGCACACGCTAAGCTTCACGTTCATCTCTCTGCTTCCTGACTGTGGATGCAATGTGGCCAAAGGCTTTCTCTTCTTCCACCACCTACCCCAGCAGAATGCCATGATGAGCTGGACCCTAAACTGTGAGCCAGAATAACTCCTTCCTTCCATAGGTTGCTTTTTGCCAAGAATTTTGCTGTAGCTTTGAGAAAAGTAACAAA
Organism: Peromyscus aztecus; assembly: GCA_902168405.1. Classification (NCBI taxonomy): domain Eukaryota; kingdom Metazoa; phylum Chordata; class Mammalia; order Rodentia; family Cricetidae; genus Peromyscus; species Peromyscus aztecus. Next base: position 18,326 of record CABHPQ010197162.1, on the reverse strand, counting down.
AACCACAGGTTTGATCATGAAATTATGATTAGCCCAGTGCCCTCCATTTCACGGAGAACCGAGGTGCAGTTGAGATATCTCTTACCCGGTATCTTCCTTTGGAGACTGGCTCTGTGATGACAAGCTCTTACCTTGGAACTTCCTCTCACACTCGTCCTGTGGCACTGAGCCGAGCCCTGATTGCTGTAGGCTTCAGGGCATTTGGTCATGACACTGGGCTTGTAAAAAGAATGCGTCAGAGAAGCTATGATGTCCTGGGGGAGGCAGGAGCTTTTGAGAGACTCGGTCCAAATCTGGGCCAGGCCGTTGACCTCTGCTTCTCCCGGTGGCAGTGTGGTTCATAGCGCCCTATGTCTTTGTCTGATGGGTGCGATGGCTGGGTAGGGCGTTTCCTCCTGTTGGCGCCATTTTGTGCCCGATGTCCTTAAAAGCCATTCCCTTTAGCATCTGTCCTGGGTGAATGTTCCCCATAACCCGTGATGCCCGATTTATGAAGGCCTCTGGTTGTCAGAGCGATTTCCCAAATGAGGTCTTCTCTAAAACTCACTGTTGTCTGCAGAACGAGGCAAATTCTATTTCAGTCAGACCTGGTTTGGTTTCCCATCATCCTGGGGTCACTGTGGTCTGCTGAAGATCCCCCTGGCGAATCTACCTCCAGACCCTGCCACCGGATGGGAGCCCAGTGGGAACTCCCTTCTCCTTACCTCAGCCTGGTGCCAGAAAACAAAAAAAATCTTATAGTATCACTTCGAGCAGTGGTTCTCAACCTTCCTGATGCTGCGACCCTTTGATACAGTCCCCCATGTTGTGGTGACCCCCAACCATAAGATTATTTTCGTTGCTCCTTCATAACTGTAAGTTTGCTACCGTTATGAATCATAATATAAATATCTGATATGTGACTCCCCGAAGGGGTCGCGACCCACACGTTGAGAACTGCTGACTTAGAACAACCTCCTACTAAATCAAAGCTGCTCAAGAAGTCCCCAAACCAAACTGAGCACAAGAGCCCGGTGATTTACGACATCTTTTGAAGCACGTCAACGGCTTCCAGGAATGAGAGAGCTCCAAATGGCACCCCTCCTCCTAATTTAAGAAGAAATCTAAGCCCTCGGTTTTGTTCCCAGCTTTTATGTTACTTTCCTAGCCTGGGACAGCTGCCCAAGGCCCATTAGTAGAGAGGAGAGATGGAGCCAAGGGCAAAATGCTGCCTGTAAAGTGTTACTTATGACCGCTTTCCCACCCAAGGAGAAGTGGGAAAGGAATTCTGCAGTGCTTGAGAGCTCTGAAAGGACGCTAGATCATCTTGTCCAGGTTTTAAAGTTTTCTTTAGAAGTTTGAAGAGAAGTCACACGTTTATGAAGAACTGTATTTTAGGAGCTTGGCTTGAAAAATCGATAAACAGGGAAGCTCTCAGAAGATGAGGGGTGTTTGGGCTTCCTTACAAATCCTTATTCTTAGAGTGAATTGTGATGACCACGCCCACCACCTAGACTCCCGGGCTCCCCCCCCCCACCCCCCCCCTGCACCCCCTACCCCTTCCCCGCACCACCCCCCCACTCTGGAGGAGGGGCAGAACCAGCAGTGAACTAGGGAAGGGGAGTGAGGAGGAGGGTCAGTAGCATTCTCTGCATGAAGGAGGGTGCACAGGGGGGTAGGCTAAGCACCCTTGATGTGGAGGGGTAGATCTCAAACGCTAGAAAGCAAGACTGATGGAAGAAATGTTCCCCTTGAAGCCAAAGCTGCAAAGGGAGTAAGAACAATGGCAGCCGACTGGGAAGGGGTTCAAGTTCAAAGACACTCTGCAGAGAGGATGAAACATGTCCACACTGGGTGCCAGGGGATGGGAGAAAGAAAGGAGAGTGAGCGGCAGACTTTCAGAGTACAAAGCAGGAGGTGGGTGAATAAGGATCCATTGAACCCGGTCTTTTCATTCTGAGTAGGCTTAGCTTATTCGTGATGCAAAGGGAGAGTCGTGATGTCTATGGAAGGCTGGTCCCCGGCAGCACTTGGCTGTAGAGAAGGGCACAGCCATAAAATGTGGAGCTCTGTGTCGTCTAAAAACATTCCCGGGCTGAAGGGGTGAGGGGGGAAACAGCTAAGTTGGTGAAGCATTGGCCAGCGTGAGGACTTAGGCTCAATGATAAGAATTCATATGACATCTATGTGTATATGACATATACACTGTGTCACAGTCCTCCTGGGTCATCAGTATGGTTATGTCCCGAGGTGTCATCTCCCTCCAGACAGACTGGAGATCCTAACTGGCTCTTGGATTACATTTCTAAGTTGAATTCCTCAGCCACCTAGAGTTCTTTGAGAGAGACAAGGAAAGATAACCTGGTAACTGAAGATTTAGAAACTGAACCAAGACCTGCAGGGGAAACAGATCTGTGCTTGTTACCACGGGCCCCTGCAAGCATCTCTCTAGGCAATGGTGGAGTTCCCCAGAAGAAAGTGGAAGGGTCATGATTTAGCCACTAGAGGGAAGCAGAGGCTACACTCTGTGCTCTCTCTCTCTCTCTCTCTCTCTTAGATCGAAGTAAAACAAAGAGAGCGGCTCGCCCTGAGCAGATCTTCCAGTCAGTACCTGCTGTGCCCAAATAAGATGGTTATGAGTAGCTACCTAGAACGTCTCTCAGTCTGGCTGCCTGCCAGGGTGGGTCTTTATACCTTCAGAAGGAAGAATAACCATGCGTAAGGATGCACGGGGTTCTCAGGCATTCCTGATATGGAAACCACATTTAAGAGACTCACCACCAAGGAGGCTTGGAGGTTTGTGAGGGAGCAGAGATCACCTTACATTTTTGGCAAGACGACATTATAGCAGTGAGAGCTGTGTGTGTGCTTGGATCTCCAGGGCCCAGCAGGGCCAGACAGAACACATCTCTCCACCAGGTAGGTAGAAGTAGCATAGTAGGCTTCTGGCCCCTGCCCAGAAATCTTACAAAAAGTAGCTCTGTCAAAAATAACCTGAGTAGGGAGCCACGGGGATCCTCTTACCCCTGCCTGGACCTTGTCCTTTATCACACCCATGACCATTTGCAGGACCCCAAGGACTCCCAGGCGAGCTCCTTGTCAATCGTCTGGTCCTATGGCAGATTTTACAGGCAATGTAAAAGGGATCTTTGGCATGGAATCCTGCCATTTTGGGTTGATGTATCTGCTTGCCCTACAAGATGGTAGGTTCCAGAGAAGTCATTCAGCTGCTTAAAATCCTTCAGTTCTCCCAGTGTCCACCACATAGCTGGTACCCACCAAAGAAAGAACCCGTAAACACGAAGCAGTAAATGACGCTGATGGAGTTTCAGATCATGTTTCCAGAATGAAAGACTCCCCAGTGGTCCTTCTATGTAGAAGATAGCCTGACCAACTAATGAGCAAATAAATCCCAGCTTTATTTTCACACACACACACACACACACACTCACACACACATACACACACACACACACACACACACACACACACACACCCCTAGGACTTTGTTTTGACCCTTCACCTGCATCCTCAAATTGAGTTCCTTGCCCTTGCAATCATTTCCTACAAATGAACACTTCCTTCAAAAAACAACACCAACCTACAAGCATAGATGGCCTCTGGTTTGCTTCTAAAGGGGTTACCAACCCGTAGAGAAACTGCTCTTTAGGTTTTTGCCTGTCTCATCCAGTGTTCCTTAAACAATCCCTCGTGTGGCCACGAAAGCTCTGTAGCACAGCCAGACCTGGAGGTGTCTGCAGCTTTGGTCTACCAGCCCCTCTCTGGGTGTGTTTGGAGGTGGTAGCTTGCACAGGGATGATGTGAGCAGAAGATCAGAGAAGCTAGCCATAGTCACCTGCTGCTGTTTGTGTGAGTCTAAAAGTCTGCGCCAGCTCTCCACATGTCGGGAGGAGACAGGGATTCCTCTGAAGCCAGATATCAACCTCACACCGTTTCTAACACACAGTGAGTTTCATCTCTCTGTGCAGTGAGGGCAAGACTGTCGAAACAGCCTTCGAGTTCCTTCCATGTGGAATGATATGGCGTGGTTTTATCATGTTCTTAGAACACAGGTGTCAAGAACCAAGTCTATACTATGTCCTCACTCACATATAAAGACCTTTCTAAAGCCACATGGGCACGATTGGAGAGTGGTTTGGACTATTAAAAAACTTGTTAGTAACAGCACTTCAGCCCCCAACCAAACATGCTGAATCCAGATTACCATTTTAGCAAGTTCCAGATGCAGCTCATACCCACCACTCCCATTAGGGGCGGAGCGGGAGGGCGGGAGGGGAAAGGCATTTGCTAATAGATGCGCTGGGTGGAGCCCCCTTCTGTCAGTTTGCTGTTCCACTTCTGTGTGCTTTGAGTGGCAGGCCAGGTGATACAAAGTTAACTCGGAAATGATTGTAACTGGAGATTAAAAAGCAAAGATCCAACAAGTAACATTTAGCACAGCTAAGGTTTCAAACACTGAAAACATGCAAAAAAAGAAAGAAAAAAAGTTCTCTAATACAAAGTTCTCTATCCCACTGTGCTAGATTCTTAGGCCACAGATGTGAATGTTTAAATTAACGGGAGATCATAGCTCTGGAGGCTGGAAGCCTGAAAGGTGCCGGGAAGTGTCTTAGCTTTTGTTTTTGTTTTTCTGTTGCTATGATAAAATACTCTGGCCAAGGCCACTTAAGGGAGCAGAGGTTTGCTTTGGCTCACAGTTCGAGGGTGTATTCCGTCATGACAAGGAAGCCAAGGGAATGAGGGCTGAAAGAGCTGCTCTCACTTCATGCACAATCAGGATCCAAAGCCTAGGGAATGATACCTCCCAGAGTAGGCAGTCTTCTGACCTCAATTAATTTAAAATAACTTCCTACATGCCTGCCCAGAGGCCCTTCTCCCAGGTGATTCTAGATGTCACCAAGTTGACAACCAAGATTACCTATCACAGCAGGGCTGGTTCCTTCTGGAGTCTGTTTCATGCCTGTCCCCTCCCTTCTGGTGGTTGACTGCAATCCTTGATGGCTTTTGATTTGTAGATGCATCACTAGAACTCTGCTTCAGACATCATTTCTTGTGTGCCTTTGTCTTTTCTCCTCTTCATATGTAAATATCAGTAATGCTGGAATCAAGGACCCGCTCTATTCCAATAGGATCTCATCCTAAGTCATTAGATCTACAATGGCCATTATTTACAAATAATATTGCACTCTGAGCTTCTTGGATGGATAGACTTTTTCGGTTACTATGCAAATCTGTATGTCTAATCAAGAAAAACAGTGATGAGTTTCCACAGTGGTTTATGTGCATTGTTCATGTTGGAACGGTGTCACGAAAAGCCCAGGTCGGTAGTGTCCACCAAGCCCGAGGGCAGCAGATGGTGTATGTGGCTTGCAAATCAGGTCACATGCTGAGGACTGTTTCCTATTGCTTGGATAGATGACAGCTTGGTGAAATTAGACTTGTGTCCTTTGAATACATCTGTGGTTAATTGGTCTAGAAACATACGGATGTTGCTTTATTTTTCTTCCTGGGCAAAAACCATTTCATAGTAACGGTTGCCAGTTTGAGAGAACAACAGGACAAAGTCCAACATCCTGGTTGAGACAGAGACCAAATTTAGAGAAGGGAAAGATTCTGAATTCTGTAGCTACCAGGTGGCTAAACCTAAAACACACATGTGCATCCGGAAAAGCTGTGGAAGGGTTCAGTATTGCCTGAGTCCAACTTCAAAGTGCGCTCTGGTTTGAGTACATCCTCTGGGGGTTTGTGTGCTTGAAGCTTGGTCTCTAGTGAGTAAAGCTGTAGATCTGTTAAGAGGTGAGACCTGGTGGAAGGCAGACCATGGGGAAAGCAACAGGAAAAGATTGATGTTAGTCTTATGGGATGAGGCGCCATAAACCAAGGCCACAGCACACACTTGGTCCCTTCTGTGCTTGGCCATTTCTCTACCATATGGCAGTGTAGCCAAGGACTCTCACGAGGTTGTTGAGGCCACAGTTGGAACCTTTAGCCACCAGAGTTATGAGCCAAATAAAGTCCTTTTCGTTACAAATTACATCTGGGTAGCATTGCGTATTTTGTGATTATAAAAGCAAACAGAGAAACTCAGCAATGTGATGTGGGAACCCATATGGGCTAAGATCAAAGAGCCTTACTGGTAGGGCTGGTATCTGTTTGCTTGTTCTTTGAACATTCGTAGTAAAAGCCTTCTCTGGATAGGGATCCTGGACATTAAACATTGTCTGGGGAGAGATGGCCCCCGTGGACAGATGTGGGTATGCACTCTTCATTCTAAAATGTGGATATACTCTCCTCATTCTAAAATGTGGGTATGCCCTCCTAATTCTGAAATGTGGATATGCACTCCTCATTCTAAAATGTGGATGTACTCTTCTAATTCTAAAATGTGGATCTGCTCCTCAGGAAGATACAGCGACAGGAGCAGAGGATTCACTCTCACGCTGTGGAGAAGGTTCAGGGCGTTCCATGGAGTCTGCCCTACAGCATGAGCTTGCAGAACTTGGGTGCTGAGAAACATGTCCCAGACTGTGCGAGGCTGCCTTTACTCCCATGCCTGTCTGTGTGACACCCTAATGACAGCCAGTCAAATTCTAGTTTCTACTGTGTCTGCACATGCATACCTTGGGTTGTACACACACACACACACACACACACACACACACACACACACACACATACACACACACTCACACACACACATATACATACATACCACACATACACACATAAACATACACCATACCATTTAGCAGAAATCTTAGATGGTCTTATCAATAAAATCAAACCCAGGCCAGGTATTGGGGTGAAACGCTGGATAGTCAGAGAGACAGAACAAGCCACAGCCTCCTCACCTCACCAGTTCCTCAGCTGGTCTTGTTTCCTCAGATTGGAAGCCTCTGTGTCCTCATATCCCAATGGCTCTCAGCTGAACTGCTGCTAGAAGCCTGAAAGCTTAACCAGGCCAAATGCTTACCCAGGCCAAATGCCTCTCCAGGGCAAATGCCTATCCTCATGTTTAATATTGTGGTTGTTCTGTCTCTGACCCCAGATAAGTTTATTAAGGTACACAATATTTTGGGGAACACAATACCACCACAATACCACACACACCACACACACACACACACACCACACCACACACATACCATACACACCACACCACACACACACACACACACACACCACACACATACAACATACACACACCACACACACCACACCCCCCACACACACATACCACACATACCACACACACACATACTCATGGGGTAGAGATGAGGGATGCTCAGGCAGGCAGGAAGTGCACACAGGCTAGCATCTGACATTTTCTGGAATCTTCTGCAGAAGACAATAGGGATGTAAAGCTGATGTGCTCGACAGTGGGATTCTCTGCTTCTGTGGCACTCAGTTGCTGCATTTTGGTTGATTTTTTTCTTCGGCAAGTACACGTGTCCGTGAGAAAGCAGCTGCATCTCAAGAGGAAATGGACTCCTGGAAGCGGAGAGGAGGAGGGGCAGGCTGGAACTGTAGTGCACCTGTCAGGATGGAAGTTTCCACACCCCTAAAAGCTTAAGCCCTGGTGTGCATCACCTAGGGCAAACAACGGAGTCTGACCACCCATGTATCAGGCATGCTGACACACATGGTTCCTAACAGCACATGAAAGGGGGCGGGGTTTTGAGTCACATTAGCTATGCAGTGGCGTCATACCAGTACGGTGCTCCTCTCTGGCCTTATTAGTGAGAAAGCCTCACATGCTCACACCCAGTTGTGGGTGTGCCATTCATGTATCCACATTCAGGAAAGTGCTATGTTTAATTTAATCTGCTGTTTTTGTCTTCAAATTCGTAATACTTTTTGAACATCTTTACGTTTGGCACTGGACTCTAAAAATTAGGTCAATAGCACTGTATTCCAGGCATACCCTCATGATTGTACGCTTGTCTGTCACGTACCCGCCAATCTCTGCTTCCTCCTGCTGGAGGGCCCGACCAGTTACAGCAGTGACAGTATCGATAGCTGTGACCATTCACGGCCAGGAACTGGATCTTTACTGTGTGCCATCCACTGTACAGCTAGGCGGATATCACTCATTTTCTCATTTCACTGGCTCACCCACCCTATAGGTTCTTCTTCTTCCCATCTGAGAGCTGAGAAAATGGGCAGGTGCCTACAAAGGCTCAGTATCCAGGCTTACTAAGCCAGCAATGAGTTCTTCACCAGCATCCATATCACCGGGTGATTAGACACCTATCTTCCTCTCTAGACAGGAAGTTCATGGGCCCACGGCTGTGCTGGTTCACTGATGTACCTGTTACCTCTAGCATAGTGCTGCAAAGGAAGAAAGTTGTTAGCATTTCCTACTGTGTGTCTTTATGTGTGAGAAGTACTGACTCGGGGCAACACAAAAGTGGAACATTAACGAGTACCGAGCAACCACAAGAAAGCACCCAGGCTTGTTTTCACCACCCTCTATGTATTGGCTTCCAGTGGCTGGGTGTCAAGGTGAGCCGGTAAGGAGAGTGCTCCCCTCCACTCTGTCCTTGTGGAGCCTACAGCCTACTGAGGCCCCAAGTCCTTTGCTAACGATGACAGTGTGTGTGTGTGTGCATGTAGGATGTTGCTTGGCTGGGGAGGTCATAAAAAGCTCCCTAGGAGAAACACAAGGAGCTGAGGATGGAGGGTGAGCAGGAATGTGTGGGAGAAGGGAGGAGGGCATCCCATATAGACAGCAGTGGTTCTCAACCTTCCCAAATGCTGTGACCCTTTAGTACAGTTGTAGTGACTCCCCCAACCATAAAATTACTTCATTGCTACTTCATAACTGTAATTTCCCTGCTGTTATGAATCATAATGTAAATATCTGATATGTGACCCTATCGGGGGGTCACAACCCACATTGAGAACCACTGATATAGACAGATTTGTCTGAGTAAACTCTTGGAAGGTACATGCATGGCCTTTCCTGAAGGAGCCAGGTCATGGGGCTAGAGCCACGGCCAGCAGCAGGACTAGGGGAGGGTGAGGAGTTTGCCTTTATCTTAACAGCAGTGACACTTTAAACAGGAGGTGACCTGACTTACTTCACTCGTTACTTTTCTCATCAGTTTGACAAAAATACCTGACTAAAGAAAAAAATAGTTTGGCTCACAGTTTCAGAGGATTCAACCCATAGCTGCTTGACCAGAACATCATGGTGGTGGGAGTTCTGGAAGAAGAGTGTCTTCATCTCCTATTGGACAAGAAAGAGAGGAATGGATGGGAAAGGACCAGGGAGGGAAGATAGGCGAGGACCTACCTCCATGACTGAGTTGGGACCTCCAGCTAGGTCCCAACTTCCTCTAAAGTTTCCAGAACTTCCCAAAATAGCACCACTAACCAGGCAACCAAGCATTTAGAATATGAGTCTCTTGGAAGAACATTTCCTACCCAAGTCAGAACCCTGACCTTTTGTAGAAGTCATTCTTGTGAGAGTGTGCAGAGTGCCTTGGTGGGAAGGGAACACGTGGATGCAAGCTGAACTGCATAGGTAGATGTATGTATTGTTTCCAAGCCTTTAGTTGTGGAGATCCAAGTAGCTTCCAAGACTTTAACTGGGAAATTCAAATAGCAATTAAATAAGCTCAGTGTGGTGAGAAGGAGGACCACTGGAGCATCTCAAGGGAATGCCAATCATGGGGGAATTTATGACTGCTGAATGCATTCTTCTTGGCTCAGCAACACTTGTAAGGAATGGAGGTAGAGACGGGAGTCAGCACATGGAACTCAGAGTTTGGGTGCAACTTAATGGAAAGATCTGCAGGATCATTTTCCCAGCTACAAAATTAGTATCTGTAGTCTGACTTCCTTGTAAATTCTGCCCAGAGCCCAAGGTCCTGAGTCTGTGACAATATTCTTTCCTTCTCTTTTGTGTGTACCTGTGTATACAGTGTATGTGTATGTATGTTTGTGTGTGTGTGTGTGTGTGTGTGTGTGTGCACGCGCGCGCATGTGCATGTGGGCAGAAGCCAGAGGTTGATATCATGTGTTCTCCCCTATTGCTTTCCACCTTATATTTTTAGACAGAGTCTCTCCCTGAACCCAGTGCTTCCTGATTGGGTAGACTGGCTGGCTGGCCAGCAAGCTCTGGGGATCCATCTAACTTCACCCACCCTCCCAGCACTGGAGTTACAGATGTGTGCTGCCACACATGACTTTTGACATACGTTATAGGGATCTGAACTCAGGCCCTCACGCTTGTGTGGCAGGTTCCTTACTGACTGAGTCAAAACCCAATCCAAAGTGTTGTCAAGTCAACATCAAATCAATGCTTTCCTTTTTTTTCCCCTTGTAGTCCTAGGCATTGAAATTAGGGTCCATGCATGCTAGACAAGTTCTGTCTGTAACCACTGAGCTACATCCCCAACCCTTCAAACAGCTTTCCTGATGAGTCTTATTCACCTGCAAGTGGAGAGGGACACTTGGAGCCCTGTGTATGTGCCATTTGAGGGGCACACTGACCTGCCATGCTTAGCATGGAAAACCATAGTTACTCAGAATTCAAGTCCTAATTGTCTCAACCCAAAGTAACAGCTCCTGAGAGTCCTTTCTACAGCCAGCTGAAGACAAAAGCCTAGGTTCCTCTCCTCCTGAGGACAGGTAGGAGGTCAGGGGAGGGAGATCTGTCCTCTTAGGAAGACGCAGAGGGCTGCCTTTGCATCTTGGCTTCTGCATCACCTGGCTTTGTTTCCTTGGGCCTTCCATGTCTCAGATTGAAGTCTTTCAATTATAAATTAAAGGGCTTATACTAAATAATTTATCCCAGTCCTAAAGTTCTAGTATTCTTTATTCAGAATCTCTGAGTGGGGTATGATAGTATATTAGTTGGTTTTTATGTCACTCCAGCGAAATACACAACAAAACCAGGAGAGAATGGCTTATTCTGGCTCACAGTTAGAGAGTTCCCATCCAGGGTGATGGGGAAGACAAAGAGCAACTCATCACGGCAGCTGGAATGTGTGGTGCAGGCTATTCACTTCATGGCCGACAGGAAGCAGCGTAAGACAGGAAGTGGGAAGGGATAATACATCCCTATCTTCCACCTCCCCAGCTTCCAGTGACCTACTTCCTCCAGCTAGGCCCCACCTCCCAAAGTCTCCAGATCCTCCCCAAATAACTCAGTCAGATGAGGACCAAACATTCCAAACATAAGCCCACGGGAGACCTTTCTGACTCAAACCACAGCTGCTGGCTTGCAAGTCCAGCCACACTCAGTATTACGGCCAAGAGAAAAGGAGGCCTTTGTCTGTGCTACGTCTGCCAATGACTCTTTGTTTTTATTGGATTTACACTCTTTGGGGGAGGGGGTTATTTATTTATTTATTTATTTTTATTTTATGTTAATTGGTGATTTGCCTACATGTATGCCTGTGTGAGGGTGCCAGATCCCCTAGAACCAGAGCTACAGACAGTTGTGAGCTGCCATGTGGGTTCTGAGAATTGAACCTGGGACCTCTAGATGAGCAGCCAGTGCTCTTAACCTCTGAGCCATCTCTCCAGCCCCCCCTTTTTCTTTTAATTGTTAACCATGTGGCCGTTGTTACCGAAAACAGGAATAAATGTATTTTCCATGCGCCATTGGTTTCTCTTTCAAACATTTCTTTTGAAACTGGTAAAATGTCTTCTTCTTCTTCTTTTTTTCTTTTTACAACGGTTTCTTTTCACACCCACTTCCAGGTACAAAGGATTCAAGGGCAACTGTTCCATGACCTTCATCGACCAGTTTAGAGCACTGCACCAGTGTAACAAGTACTGTAAAATGCTGGGGCTGAAATCCCTCCAAAACAACAGCCAGAAATCGAAGAAAACAAGCATCGGGAAAAGCAGAGTGCAGCAGACAAGCTCCTCGGCGCCAGTGAAGACGCCGGAGTCTGGGACTCCCACAGAAAAGAAAACCTAGCACCCCTCGTCCGTTCGTAACCAGTGACCACCCGCTGGCAGCACACAGGCTTCCAAGTGGACATCTGCCGACACACAGGGGACAGGAACCCGCAGCCCGCAGGGTGTCCCAGGCCTCCCCAGCCCACGGTCACTCGCTGTCTGCCCAGATGACTTTGGAATGGATCTTTGTGACTAGCCTTGCAAGGGAGACCCGTCAGCTCTATGGTCGGTCTCAAAGACAGTCCACTTTTTTGTGGACACACTAGCGTTTCTACCCACCTCACGTCGTGTGTCTGATTGTGTGTTGCACGTGGTTTGTTGTCCACGAGTTCTACGCTGCCTGGCCACCGGCCACTGTCAAAATCCTTCCCGCTTCGTCTCCTCACCTCAGGATTTCTGGACATTACTGAAATCATGAACGTCAAGTTGCTGTATGAGGGAGTGTCACCCATGCTCTTGTTGCGGGAGGTGGCTTCCCAAGGGGGAGGCCATTTCCAAGCACTGTTCACACAGCCTGGCACAGTGTTCTGTTTCATTAAATTCATATCTAAGCAAAAAGGGAAAAGGCATTCATGTCGTCATAGCCACTTGTTCATTGGAATCTGTGCTTTTGCCACATTCCTCCAAGATTTTGTAATTTAGAAGTTTCCTAACAGGTTTACGGGAGCACATCTGTGTTTTCTCATCTTACAGCTGAGGTTCCATCACTTTCTAAACGTGGTCTCCCTGGGGTGCTAGTTAGGTAGGGTGTAACAGCTACAGAGATCCCGCCCCCTCCCCTTACTCCTTATGGGTCTCCTTGAGGCCACACCCCCTTCCCTGTGGTATTCTGGGAAGGGCAGAAGCTATGGTGGATGTGCCTGTCGCCTTTTTGCATCACTGCCTTTCAATAGGACAGTCCTGGCTTCTTTAGCTTTAAAATCTGTTCTCTGCTGGGCCTGGCAGCAGAGACTCATTATCCTAGTTACTGAGGAGGCAGAAGCAAGAGGGTGAAAAGTTCAAGGTCAGCATGGATAACTTGGTGAGTCTCTGCCTCAAAGAAGAAAAGAGTAAATGGGCTGGGATTATAGCTCAGTGGGAGAGCGACTAGAAGAAGGCCTTGAGTTCAATCAAAACGTTGGGAAACAAAACCCTTTTCTCTTATACATAGGATATTTGATGAAAAATGGAGCACAGGTGAGATTTTTTTTTTAAAGGATTTGAGGAGAAAACATGTCAGTCAATATCTTGTCTTTTTAAAAATAGTGTGCAATTCTAATCTTTCTTTTGAGGTGGCTCCCCTGACTTTCTAAGGATAAAATTGTTTTTTTTTTTTTCTTTTTCTCTTATGAAGGAGACTGTGGCCTGACTTGTTCACAGAGATTTTAGAGATATGTATTAAACAGTGACATTCTATAAAGTTCTATAGTAGCAGAAAGGCACAGGGCATATTTTGATTGGGTCTATCTATCTATCTATCTATCATCTATCTATCTATCTATCTATCTATCTATCTATCTATCTATCAATCATCTATCTATCTAGCAGCTATTATCTACCACATGGAATCTCTACCACCTATCTAAATTGGTCATTTACAACTTACCTTGTGTCTATAATCTATAGACATTCATCCATAGTAATACACACACACACACACACACACACACACACCCTGTTTACCTTACCCATCAATCATATCTCTCATCTATGTGTGTGTAAGTGTGGATGCAACCAGAACCCTCTTAACAGACCACCACTCCTTCTTGGGTAATAACTTGTAATTATAAAAATATCAAAATTCATGTTTAAAACAGCATAGAAAGGCTTGACACAGAAGCCGAAGTCATCTGGGAGCCCTCGGCTGTCTGGCATCAAAATCTTGACTTGAGAGAGCTAGAGGCTTTCTTGGTGGAACTCTCTCTGCTTCCTTTCGTGGATGCTTAGGCTTTTATTTTCAAAGTGCCTGTATTATTTATTGTAGTGTGATTTTTTTAGTTTGCAAATATTTGGAGGCCCAGAGACAGAAGGCGTACCACAGTGAGGTTTGTCCCAGCCAAAGCTCTTGGGGATGGCCTGGTGTGGCCACACGGCCACCCAATCTTCCATTACGTGCTGGTGTCCTTGTACAGTCAAACACGGAGCGAGCAGGAAGCAGGCTTTCTCACACCAAGGCACAGTTCCAGGATCTCACAATACCCAACCCCATTGCTGGGGTTTTAGTTCAGCCAATTGCTGTTGATTCTCCCACAATGCAACCTCAGGAGGGTTATAAATACAATGGATGCTCCACTCAGCCAACAAACTAGGGAGGTCCAGAGAGCCCAGAGCGGCTTTTGACACCTGACAGTGATCATATACAGACATGGCTTAGCTTCCTCAAAGGCTTGGCCATGGAGTTCCGTGATGGGCAGATCATACAAACGACAGTGTTATGGGAAAAGGCCCATATTTCCAACAGCAGGCTCCTCACTAATGAGAATGGCTGGGAAGTCAAGTCTTCTTGCCAGTGGGCACCTTCTCCTGGAGAGGTCCAAAGCTGGCCACACGGACAACTGGTTTGTATTTCCTGTTATCTATTGTACCTGCACCTCCCAGCCATGCTTCTGATGAGCGGCACCACAGTAAAGGTGTCAATAGAATCTGATTAAAAAGAATGCCTAAAAGAGTAGCAATTATTTTCTAATTACACGGTCCTCTCTTTTCCAAATATGCATTGCATTTGTGTGTGTGTGTGTGTGGTGGGCATGTGTTCAGCTGGATGCAGATGGGAGGAAGTTGCCAACCACCTCGTTCTGGTTTGCCTTCTCTGTGTACTTTCTGCTCCGCTGGACCATGTGTGCCATGGGAAACAGAGCAGGGCTTCGCCTACTCACGCCTACAGCTGCTGCATTGGCTGAATGAGTTTAAAAAAACCAGAGAGGCACCCAGTCCTCTTCTGTCACTGTGGCAGATCTGCTTGCTCTAAGATCAAAGCTGGGAAGCAAGATGGCAGCCAGTTCCAGCCACAGGATCGGATGACCCTTCCAATACTATTAGTAAATGTTAACACTAATCATGTCAATTAGTCATGATTTTCCAAAAATCTTCTGTTCTTCATTAGGACCAAAGGATCCCAAAGGCAAAGGAAAAAACACCACAGAGATTTTTGTTTTGTTTTGTTTTTTGCTTCGTTTTGAGACAGGGTCTCACTCAGCCCTGGCTGGCCTTGAACTGACTGCATAGTGGAGAATGAACTTGAACACCGGATTCCCCTGCCTCTCCCTCCTAACACCTGGGATTTACAGTCATGCGCCACTGTGGCTTTCAAAAGGCACACTCTGAGTCTCATCAAAAGCCAGTCCGCTGGCTTCTGTCTTGTGGCCTAGATGAATGGAAGCAATTCTGTCGAGGTGGGGAGGTCCTGTCGCCTCCCAGCCCACTACCTCCTCTCTGTGTTTCTCCATCTGCATGGGATGCTAAGGTGGGGGCTTGCAGTAAGCTGCCTTCGGGACTTTCTTTGGTGCTTGCCTTAACTCATAAAGCATAGCCTGGCATAATCAAATGACCACAACTGTTAGGAGGCGCATTGTGTATGGAAGCTGGGAATCCTACTTCTCCAGGTTGGCAGGGCTACAGTGATTTCTTTTACCATTTATTATAATATAAAACTCGGGGACAAATATAAAGATAAGAACCCGAGATAGTCACCATGGCCGAAACACTTCCGCCACCCTTCGCTTTCAGCTCAAAAGGGCCTGCGTCCTTCCGGCCCGCCTCCTCTTCGGGGCCTGTCTTAAGTTTGGGGAAACTCTATGATCCATCTGGACCAGCTGAATGCATGTCCTTGAACCCATGCCTGACTCTAACTGGACAACGGGCCACAGCATTGATAAGATTCCGGTAACACAGGGCTATCTGTGTCTGAAGGTGCAAAGGAAGCCTCTGCCGCAGACCTCTTTCTTGCTTCCAGAAGACCCCTGGCTTATGGCAGCATGACCCCAGCGTTCATGGCTGTTCTCTGTGTCCAAACTTCCCCTTGAGCATATATCGACACCAGCCGTGTTGGATTAAGGCCCACCCAAAGACCTCAATTTTAATTTGGTAAAGGACTCTTTAAATAATGCCACATTCTGGGGTTCGGGGGCTAG
The DNA here is from genome assembly GCA_902168405.1 of Peromyscus aztecus. Classification (NCBI taxonomy): domain Eukaryota; kingdom Metazoa; phylum Chordata; class Mammalia; order Rodentia; family Cricetidae; genus Peromyscus; species Peromyscus aztecus. The sequence goes on along the minus strand of CABHPQ010197162.1, from coordinate 2,298 downwards.
GACTGTAACCCAGGCATTCCACACACAAAGGTGGCCAGTCTTGCACTTCCATATCACTTCTGGGCACCTTGTTCAGGCCAGAGGCCCAGCTGAGAGGAAATAAAGATGGCACCTCAAGGCCCCCCAGTGCCGCCTCGTGGCCAGCTAGCCTGGTGGTGGGAATCTGGTTCATAGGAATGTTCCCTGGTTCCCACGGAGCTTATTTGCACCTTTCCTGGGCGTTTTTTTTTTTTTTTTTTTGAGGCAGGGTTTCTCTGGGTAGCTTTAGAGCCTTTCCTGGAACTCAGGCTGTAGCACAGGCTGGTCTTGAACTCATAGAGATCGGCCTGGCGTGTGCCACTGCCGTCCAGCTAGTTCTGAGCATCTTTAAAGAGAGATCATCATTTGGTGTATCCAAAGCCCTTTTCTAGAGTGTTGAGGAACTCTTTCCTCAAGAGCTGAGATGGTATGCCTTGCCATCTGTGGCACAGCTGTCCCCAAATCCCGGGGGCCAGGGTGATGACCACACTGTCTTCTCTCAGCCCCAACCCCCCACAGTGTGACGTCAGCATCCTAGTGGAAAGACAAGAACAAAACAACTGTCCTCAGAACCTAACTGCCAATACAATTGTACCATTCTCCACAGCTGACCCGGAGGAAACCAGTGACAAGAGGTACTTGTCTTTTAACAGCTTTCCATCTCCCTCAGAGGAGGCGCCAAGTTCATCACAAAGGCCGGTGAAATCTCCCATTATATCCCAAATACCTTTCTCACCTGCCCTCAGGGCTTCTTTCATTGGCTCCAGTAACACTGGTCTTGTTCTCTGAACGCTTCTGCCTCAGGTCCTTTGCACCTTCTGTTCCCTCTGTCTGGAAGTGTCTTCTCCGGTCATCCTAAGTAAAACCCATTTAAAACCCTGGCTCCTCAATCCCACTCTGTGCATTAAGTGCCTTTATCAGCACGAGACATCATACAGACTTCATTATTTTTTAAAAATTGCCTCTCTCCTCCAAGGTTTCCCCTGTCCTGGTTTATTCAAGATGCATCCAAATACCAGGAGATGTCTCCAGTGGAGGACCCTTTTGTGGACGCTGACTCTTTGCATGAATATCTGTCTTGTGGATGCTGGTGCCCCCTGAGGCAGAGGTACAGCCTCCTTTTTCAGGTCCCTCTAAGAGAATGAAAGCCCCTAACTCCCCTTCATTCTGCACATGGGCTCATTATCATTCTGCACATGGGCTCATTATCATTCTGCGCGTGGGCTCATTAGACTGAGATCTTTCGTAAAGCCCTAAGGCAGCCATACAGAACACTACTTCAGCTCCAAACCAGCAAGGGTCCGGGCTCCATTTTAACACTGTGTAAATTTAAAGTACCTGAATCTTTCTGAATCCCATCTAATGAATGGATATAACCACAGCTATCTTGCAGGGATGTGACTATTAATTGACATATGGAAAGAAGTGACTTAGGATGGCATTCCATAATCACAAATCATTACTATAATCACTAGATTTTAACCCTTTTTAGCCCGGGGAAGAACTACAAAACTACAATATCTGAATCTCATTCATAAGGCAGCAGTAAGTTTCATCAATCATCTTACTATTCACTGGGAGGAAATGGTATGATAAAGAGCCCCCCCAGTGACTTGCCACTGTAAATTAACTACATTTTCACTAGTGTTGACATTTAAGAAAAGAAGAAATGTCATAGAATGGATTTCTGTGGTGCTTTTCTCAAGGTTCCGTTTTTAAGTCATTTCATACTGTTTCATTAGCCCCAAACTGTAGAGTACTCCACATTAGCCCCAGGGGCCCCCAACCCTGTTGACTCTATGAGTTTTTCATTATTTTGCCTCATGTACCCCAAACTCACCTGAAGCACCAAGAAAGTCCCGCTTCCTGAAAATGTCCGTGGCCTGGTAGCAGGGCCGTGAGCATGACGGTCTTTGCTGCTTTTAGGGAAGTGAGCTTTGATCAGTAACCCGTCCAGCTTCCTGCCCCTCTTTTATCTCCCGTCTTTCTGAAAGAGATGTATTTTGAGCAGAACATCAAAGAAGGTAATGGACCAGCAGGGGGAACAAAGGCAGGAACCCTCTCACAATCTCAAAGCTGGTCTTGGGCAGCAAAAATAAAAACATCCTTGGGCAACAATGAGCAGCTTTACCTGGCCACAGGGAGTGTGTCGCAGGAGTAAGGGGAAAGGAGGAGCAGAATTCTGGAGGGTTCAAGATTTGGGTGTGACTGATTGGTTGGGGAACTGGGCTCAGTTCTAGAAAAACTGAACCTGGCCATGGTTGACCTACAGGTCCTTCA